>CM074447.1:7049860-7237360 GCA_037101425.1 Elopichthys bambusa | reverse complement strand
GCATGAATTCTGCATTCTCTTGAGATGCAGACATCCAAGAGGCGGACAATTAACTGTATATACTAGTTTAATTAGTGACACTTAGCCTGCATTTTAAAACCTTTATTTGAATATGGCAACATGACACCTCATTCTACAATATTTCTATGATTAAATCGCTGACTCCTTCCCCATCAGCCAATCACTGTGTGTATACTCCATAGCAACGAGGTCAACTCTGCCCTTACTCTTAGCTTAAGACTTCAGTCTATTCCTTAGTAAAAGTTGGTCCCAGCAGCTTTGTGAATAGGTTTTAAGAGGAAAAACGGCCCTTGAATATGGCCCCTGAGGTCCATCTATCACTGTTTACCATGTTTGTAGAGTTAGTTCGTGGAGTAAACATATAGGCTGTGTACACAGCCTTTTAAAAATGGCGGGTACTGGTGTTTCGCGTGCGTTCGACATATCAGCGTACGCCTACGTCACTGGTAGCTCCTTTTATGCTGGGTTAGACCTTTTACATTCTGAAGTAGTTGTGATTCGCCTCTCACAACGTGACATACTCATAACGCACCTCTTAAACACGCAGAATAATGTAAGTGGATATTTTTCCTTGTAATCGCGCCTTTGAACGATTACGAAATTGTGGCCTCTGTAATCGTGATTAGAAATTCGATATATTGCGCAGCCCTAGGTTTAAGAACATTTTTGATCAACAGGTAAATATGTTGAGTCAAAACATTTAAAGAGAAGTAATTTATTGACAATTAAAAGCGTTATACAGCCCACTGAATCATTCTCAGATTTCAGGCCTTTGCACACTGAGTCCGAAATTTTCGTAAGCGTTTTTTCGTATACGTGATCCTAAAAATTCATCACGTACAGAGACTTTACACACTGAGTTCGATGCGTATTAATGAATCCGTTGCAAAAAAATTCGCAAAACAATACAAAATGGAGCCTTTAAGCAGTGAGCATGTCCTCTCTCTTCTTAAAAAGAGAAAAAGAAAGAGGAAATATTGGGTCCATCCAATCCCGAGATTGCATAGAGAGTCAGAGGCTCCGTTTGATGCTTTGCACAATCTGTCTTTATATTCTGTCTCTTTGTATTCCGCACTTTGTTTGTCATTCAGTGCTACTGCTTTGTGCTGTAGATGACGTGGATCAACTTGTCAGATATTTTGACGTTCGCTTGTATGGTTGTACTGATCCGAATTTTTTTATGACGGACCAAAGTTTCGGAGGCAGTGTCTAATACGTGATTTATTCGTATTTATTTTTTTAACGTGTGAAGATTTCGGACGCAAATTTCGGACTCTGTGTGCAAAGACCTTTAATGCTGACAGCAATGAAACCACTTGGGAGAGAACTGTCAGGTGACTTATTTCTTAGCACAAAAGAATACAGTGGTACAGGAAGATTATTAAATCATTGTTTTAGTTGTGAAAATATAGCAAAAGTAACGGAGAAATTAAAAAACAATGAACTTGTGACAAGCCCCCTGAAATAATCCGGCCTACATTTTAAGCTTTCATTTAGTGATGAGGGATTTTTTTTTTTTTTTTTTTTTGCTAGACAAAGAGCAGAAGAAATACTAAGCGAGTGTCTCAGAGCCAGCAAATGCTATGAAAAGAGTGACTGTTTATCTCACAGAATTAGATGCAGCCTGCAGAAGTGACATGTATGGTTGTTGTCCACACTGGAACTGCCCACTGTAGCCAAAGCAGAATGAAGTCAATTAGCCTTTTCCAAGGCCCTTATTTACAAAATATAGACTTCTGGGAATCCATAACTCTGGTCTTATGAGACCAAGTCAGTCATTTTGGATAGCCAAAATGTTACGCTGTTGCTAGAGGAGGAGTACAGTGAGAAGTGCCTGGTTCCCACAGTGAAGTTCAGTGGTAGTAAAGCTCTTATATAGGGATGTGTGAGGGAGTTGTGCTTTATTAGTGTTGTCATAAATTCACACACCACTGTGTGATATAATACAAATACTTGAAACAGAAGATGCTACCCTTTTCTCATTCCCACCCTTGTTGGGCATTTCCCCAACATGACAATGACGATATGCATTGTCCTAAGATGAAAAGCCTTCTGTAGACATGTTTCACCCAATCTTAACACTCTTGAGCACCTGTGGGGGATTCTGTAGAGACGAGTTGAGCAACACTCCCCATCAAAGATCAGGGCATTTAAGGAGCTCATCATCCAGGAGTTAAATGGCAGACTTGACAATTTGTCATGAACTTGTACACTCTGTGCCAAGAAGGGTCAGAGCAGTATACTTAAAATTATGGAGGACATACTAAGTACTAGAATATTTTAATTTTTTAAAATTTAAATCTAGGGTGTATTTATTTCTGCAATCCTTGATTTAAAACAAAATTAGCTAATTTACTTATTTTATGGATATTAGTGACATATATTTCTGTTTTTATTAATTATATGTTTAATACGTTTCAATTTTGCCATCTTTCCATGAATTGTATCAGTGATCGTTAAGAAAATACATCTTTTGTATTTGTTCACTCATTTATGCTGTGCCCTATGGATGCTTTTAGATATATATATGCACTTCGTAATTGATCTTATGCCTGGGTTATTCTACGATGTCATATCTCTTCTAGAGCCAAGATAGACGCAAGAAGGAGGGTGATGGTGGAAAAGGTGAGGGCAGTCGGCGGCGCCGGACAGCATCTGGAGGAGATGAAGACGTTACTCTCAAACGTTTCAAAGGAGCCGGGGAGGGTGCCTCTGACAGCCAGAATGGGAATGGCTCCAACAAGGATGCTGAGGCTATGGTAACACCTGTAGAGATGCCGGGAGAGGGAGTAGTGGAGGGAAAAGACGGAGGGGGTGGCGTAGGTGGGAGGGTGTCGAGCACCTGTAGTCCAGTAGCTTTCCCAAGCCAAGACTCCTCTAACAACAGCAATTCCTCTCAGCAGGATCACTCCCACATAAGGAGCACAGGTTTTGTCAAGGAGAATGGCAGTTTTGTCCCAAATCAAGAACGGATATCTGTGGTGCTTCCTGCGTCCACTCCAACACCACCTCCATTGAAGCCTGCTCCATCGCCTTTTTCTAACACTTTTCCTTCTTTGGGTCAAATGCCCAGCTTGGTGCCCGGGGCCCCTGCCCCCAAATCATCTCCCACACTCCCAGCAACTGAGAGGGAGGAGGGAGGTGTCCTTTCAGGGTATCCTAAAACAGCTGCCCTGGTGTCTCCAGGTCCTGTGACCATTTCGTCACCTTCCCAAGACAATGCTTCAAGTGTGGCTCTTTCTGTTCCTGTAGACGGAAACCAAAAGCCCAGTATGTGGGTGTCAACCCCAGAAGCAAGCCAGGTAGGACATGTTAGTTTTTTTTCCCTTTGGATCCTTTAATTAATTCAAAAATACATTAAAAATGTAATTAATATATACAAATGAATACACCACTTCTGTGATGTTTTAATGTGTTAAAATACATGTTTTGATATTTTGGGGGGAGCAAAGTCAGTAAAGCCGGGGTGATACAACTGTCCTAATATCAGAATATATCCTTATAGAAGAAGCCTTATTAAAGATTTTTATTATTTCAAAGGGGGAAAAAAGCTGTACAGCTGTTTTGTTGAAATATTAATATATGGAACTTGGAAAAACCTTTGTACGGCGAGTCAGTCATGTAAAAAACAAAACAAAAAATTAAGACTTTGACACAAAATCATGTAATATTATGAACTAATTTACATTTATAAGAAATACTTTTTATGTTGAAGAAGTTTCCTTCGAAAACATATGAAAACATGAATACAAAAACCGTTTATTAAAAGTATTGGCGTGTTTTAAAAAAAAATGTATATAGTATTTGTAAATATTTTGAATTCGATTGAATTAATAAATATTTGCAGTATTTAATATTAAATATTTTAATAAAATTTAATATTTTTAGTTTTTATTTTAGTAATTTTGTTTTTATTTTTTATTCTGTTTAACTATTTAATTTTTTTTCTATTTATTTTAGTTTCAATCATTTTACTACTACGTTACTACTTACTACTTATTTCAGTTAGTTGCCAAGGCAAAATTCATTTAAGTTTTTCATATTAATTATTTTATTTAATTTCAGCTTTATTTCACTTTCTTAATTTTAGTTTTAGTTAATAACACTGGTTTTACCAAGATTTGTCCTTTTCTATCTGTGGACACTCTTATTAGTCTTTGACCATCACTTATTTGGAATATTTATATTTCAGACTCCCAAGACCCCTGCTCTAGCTGCTGCAGTATTTGGTAAACAGTCAAGTGAGGGAGTGTTTGGGGATGTTCCCACACAGACCAATGGTTCTTCCCAAGAGGACAAGCCTTTTGGCTTTCCCTTTGGAGCTGCAAAGGAACCACAGAGGCAGGATGCTGATTCCTCACAGAACCTGTTCTTCCAATGCATGTCTCAGAACCAGAGTATCGTGCAAGGCCAGTCAAAGGCTTTCACGTCCTTGTCCGAGTGCCTGAACAAGGAGCCGCCTAGCCTGTTCAAGCCTACCGCACCCGCTGAGGGTTTCAAAAAGTCATTTGTGGCTTCTGCATCCGCTGGACTGTTTGGTTCAGCACCTGCTAGTGGCCTGGCACCACTGAAAGAGCAGCCAAAAGTGCCTGATATCAAGCCTGCAGGCAATGGGATCCTAATGAACAAGCCTTTCGGAGCGGTGGTGGAGGCACATGGAAAACTACCAGCCACTTTTCCCTCAGCCATAGCTCAAGCTGCAAACTCTGCGGAGGTGCTGAAACCTCCTTTAGGATTAGGAACCAGTGGACTTGGAAGTGCCAGTGGTGCGATTAGAAATGTTAACAGCTCGAGCCCAGTCAGCGGTTTTGGTTTGCTTGCCGGCAACAAGGTTTCCGAAACTCACGAGAACCTGTTCCTACAGGCGTCGAAGGAGACAAATCCATTTCTTGCTTATGGTGGAGCTGTTTCGCACAGCCGTTTCAGTTCCTTGTCAACTCCAAAGTCGTCATCTGCCCTATCCGCCGCTGCTGTTTCACCTTCAGGCTGTACCAGTGTACTTAGTCAAGATCCTCCAGGTAATGACGCCAAGCCAAATCTGTTCACCATGGCAGAACCTCCTAAAGGAATCTTAGCTCCCCAGTTCGCTGCTCCTGCTGTCATGACCACTCCGTCATTCACATCGGTAGCCCAGGATGGACAACAAACATCCAAACCAAACAAAGAGGGTTCAGATGTCAGCACGGGAACCCGCCTCGGCACTGAAGGCCAAGGTGTCGCTATGCCCTTCGACCAAACCAAGTTTTCCTTGGAGGAACGCGGTCAGTCTACCAAAAGGGATTCAGAGTCCAGTAGTAACAGTGACCTGTCTGATTTGAGTGAGGCGGAGGACAATTCGGGCCAGAGCCAGAAACCTGGGGTTCCTGCAGAGAATGAGGATAAGAAAAAAACTCAGCCTGTGGCTAAGAGCCGGCCGCGGAGCAAACCCTTTAAAGGTAACGTGCTTGACTACTGCGTGCTGTGTAATTCATTAATTAGTAGACCCAAAAATGAAAATTCCTCATGTTGGTTCAAACTTGTATGGGTTTCTCCATTTTATGGAACATGAAGGAAGATATTTTGAAAATAGTCTTAATGTTTTTTTGTTTTTTTTTGCCCATAGTACACAATAAAGGTCAAGGGATCCAGTGTTGTTTTAGACCTCAATGACTTTCATTGAATGGGCAAAAACAGTTGAAACCTTTTGCTATCACTTTTGATTCATTTTGCTTCATGCCTTTTAAGCCTCATAGCATTTTTATGCAGTCAGTATTATTGGTCGATATTTGGCATTTTTTTAACTATCTGCATTAACTGAGTTTTTCTGTTTGGCTGAGAAGTGTCAGAACAAGATTTTTATTTTGATAGCTCTGAGAACTGATATCCGTGTGTGAGCGCAGATGCACAGGAGCTTCCATTCTCCTCCATAGAGTGCTGCAGTGATGATGTATTTTTGTAGGCCAACCTGGAAGTTAGCATCACCCTGGTTCCCTTGACAAAAAAACCAGTAGGATTTTTCCATTGGCTTTTGGATTATTGCAGAAAATAGAATCAAACTTTTGTTGGTCACAGAGCTTTACACGATTTGTTCATCATGATAATCTTATAAATAAACTGTTTATGAATTTTGAAGCCCAAATACAATCGGCAGAGGTAAAAAGCTAAATGTAGACTATAAACTCACTACACTACGGTTGAGTGACTTCAACATCACCATCACTAAGCTTCTGACAACTCTGTCTTTATTTAAAAAAATTTTCCCTGAAAGTTAGAATAGTTTGCAAGAGTGTGATTTATAAACAGAGTGAGGCTGTGAAAGCAGACTAATGAGTAGATGAGTTTACCTGTTTGGTATGATGACGTTTAATGTCACCGAGAACCTCTGTAGTTCCATCTTGTTAGCAGTTGATGCTCCCGCATTCAAAACCCTTTCAAATTCGAATTCCTATTTTAGGCATTTAGGCAAAAACCCATTGACTTCATTATGATGAAACCAGAAGTGCTAAAATCTTACTTCGTTTTTACAAAAAAAATTTCATCCCTGCAGCACTCTTATTCATTCGTCTTTGTTTAACAGTTCTGTACATCAGCCACCCTGCTCTCTAAGATATCAGCATCGCCATCAAAAATGCACAATGGTTGACCACTAATCAGTAGTTGATATTGATAGATCAGTCAGCATTCATGGTCATCTAATTTTGAGTTCATGTGTGAACTTCTGTCTAGTGGGACAGTCCGTGTTGAAGGACCAGAGTAAGGTTCGGCGCTTGAAACAGTCCGGAGAGTCCTTCCTGCAAGATGGCTCCTGCATTAACGTAGCTCCCCACCTGCATAAATGCCGTGAGTGCCGTCTGGAGCGCTACAGGAAATCCCGCGAGCAGGACTCTGATGATGATGACCCCAACGTGGCCTGCCGATTCTTCCACTTTCGCAGGTGAATAAGATCCAGACAACTTCTGGTTTGACTAGGTTAACTCTTGCCTAAGGTTTGACACTGACATCTTGACTTGTGTTGTAACAGGCTGGCTTTCACTAAGAAGGGAGTCCTTCGTGTGGAAGGCTTTCTGAGCCCGCAGCAGAGTGACAGCATGGCAATGGGGCTCTGGCTCCCCTCCCTCGTGGCACAGGAAGGACTTGACCTGGACACGTCTAAATATATTTTAGCAAATGTGGGTGACCAGTTTTGCCAGTTAGTCATGTCAGAGAAAGAGGCCATGATGATGGTAGAGCCCCATCGTAAGTAACTTTAAATGTTTATTAAAACTGAGAAAAGGCCTTTTCACATTGAATAATTTATAATCTGAATAAATCATAAGCAGATCTAACACAAAACCAAACACTATTTGCACATAGTTCTTAACCTCATTTTATGGACACTTAAAATTATATTTAAAAAAAACACCTTTTTTTTTTTGTGTTTTTTTTTTTGTTTATAAAACCAGTGACTTTTCCAGGCCTAGAAATTACACATTTAACATTTTGGAAAAAATGTGGACATGTGAATGAATTGCTTGGTATCTGATGCTGTATCTTGCATCGTTGTTATATTTCAGTCCTCATTAATGAAATACAAGCAGAACAAATCTGAACAAAAATTCATAAAAAATCTTTACATGAAGCGACACATTAAATTGTTTTTTTTTTTTTTTTTTTTTTTTTTTTTTTAATGAAAACACATTCTACTCAAGTTTTATAAATGAGGCCATGTGAAGGCATTTAGACACTTTTCCATATGATGTTTTATCAATGAAAAAATTATAACAGTAATACTAATAATAATACAAATTTTATAATTTTATAGCACCTTTTAGGACCTCAAGGTCACTTATTTTAGTTTGAGCACTTTAGGACTTTATAGTTGAAACTGTTACTAAAACAAAGGCTAGCAGTGCAAAAAAAGTTATTTTAACTAAAATAAAAAAATTAACATTTGTTATAAATGTTCACTAAAATAGTAACAAAACTAAAATAATACAAAACCACAAAAATGAAAAGCAAGTGACTATTTTAAAATTCTAAGGACTTGAATAAAATTTGATAATTCTCTGATTTTTGCAGAAAAAGTGGCATGGAAGCGAGCTGTGAGAGGAGTGAGAGAAATGTGCGACGTGTGTGAAACAACACTATTCAACATCCACTGGGTGTGTCGCAAATGCGGCTTCGGTGTTTGTCTTGACTGCTACCGGCTACGCAAGAACAGGCCACCTGAAGGTAGCTATGACAAGGATCCTGCCACCTTAATGATTAGTCAAACTCTCATCCTGTTTGATACAAGACCACTATCTTGTATCATGTAAATCCATTACAGCATGTCTCTGACTCCTCCTTCCACTCTTTCAGTTGAGGACAGTCCTGATGAAGAGGTGTTCTCATGGCTGAAGTGTGCTAAAGGCCAGCCACACGAACCACAGAACCTCATGCCCACTCAAATTATACCTGGCACAGGTTAGTGTATTTATTTTTATTAAACATATGTGCATTTAAAAAAATAAAAACAAAAATGACAGTAACTGGAGCCACAAGCACATTTATATCATCTCCTTGTATTCCTTTAGCCTTGTACAGCATAGGTGACATGGTACACGCAGCCAGAGGTAAATGGGGGATCAAAGCGAACTGTCCCTGCACTAGTCGACATAACAAACCCTTTGTGCGGCCCAGTGCTCCAAATGGCCTTTCACAGGCAAGTTGTCTTTTTGATATTCTTAATTATTGCAGAAACGTTTTTTATTTTCTAGACTTTTCTTGCAATATCTCATCTTTTGTCTCTTAATTGGTGCAGTCGGGTGCAGCTCAGACTTCGGGGAATGGAACCACCTCCACGTCAGCCACAACCCGCCCAAATGGGGAAACTGCAGCAGGTGCAGTCGTCAAAACAGAACCTGCTGAAGAGGCGGGCACTGCTGACACAACATCAAACACCAGTGGGATAAACAGCAGCGCATCTAGCCCTGCTCCTGCTGCCCCGACACCAGCTGCAAAAGATAGTAAGGCCAGTTCCTCAGCCCTGCACTGGCTAGCTGACCTGGCCACACAAAAGGAGCCCAAAGGTGAGACTATGTGGAGGTACTTTATAACAGTGGATCTCAATTGGTTGCTTTCTTTTATTATCTTTGCTTCCCTTATATCATTGGGAAGTCTAATAATTTAGTTACCATTGTGCAAAAAAAAAAAAGAAAAAAAAGAAAATTAAATATCAGTTCTGCACTAGTTATCAGACACTTCAACATAAAAATGATCAGTATTGGTAAATCAAATGGGTTGATCTGAACTGCCAACTGTACTGTTGCTCTTTTTTCAAGTAACATTAATTTGAGGTAAAATACTGTATGGTGTTATTTTAAAAGTTGATAAGCCTGTATCTTTCTATCCCAAACTATGCATTATATGGCGTTACATTTTATTTGGCTTTAGTATTGCCCCAGCCCTTTAAGAATAAACTTGACTACATTTTAATATTATAACATACTTAATAAAAGGGAATGAATCTCTTGATTTTCTTTTTAAAATGTGCAGCTTCTTGGTGAATCTTTGCAAGGGCTCTGTGCAGATACACTGTGCTTAGGCTCTCCCTCTTGTTTTATCATTTTTCAGAGTCTCTACGCTCCATGATGGGTCGTGACCCTCGTGCTCCGTTTGGCCTGGACTCCTTCAGCACCCTTTCCAAACCCTCGGGGTCCAGCCCCAAGCTCTTCAATAGTCTGCTGTTGGGTGCTGGCCCATCCCAACCCAAAGCAGAGGGTACTAGCCTTCGAGATCTGCTGAACTCTGGCCCTGGGAAGCTCCCGCAAGGTCCCACGGAGGGAGGAGTCCCCTTCCCTTCAGTGTTCTCCACTGCTGGTGTAAGTTGCTGCTTAAATCATGTGAAGCTGTTTTTGTTCTCATGATAAACATTTGTTATGAATTAGGGCTGTCCCCTAATAGTTGACTAATTGTTAGTCGACTAGGTGATGCTTTTTTTTTTTTTTTTTTTTTGATGACCGTGGAAACAACTTAATGCTCAGTCATTTTTGGTCAAACAGATAATACAACATTTGAAACTGTAAAAAGGTCTACTTTTATCTGTGTAAACTCATAATAACAAGAAAACATTGTGCCTTTGTAAAATAAAGAAAACAAACAGGATGCGCTTTCTGCTGTCTCGTGTCACAAAAATGAACTGAAACTCAGTGTATTTGCCTCAAAGACAGGACAAATATATCTTTAGAAAGCTTGAAATGTCTACTTTTAAACAAACCAGTTCAAATCGAAAATAAATACTCTCTGCTTAAGTAATCCGTGTGAAAGGTGCATTTCTCTCTATAGGCGCATTCACTACACTGTGGAGATGGTGAGGCAGCATCGTCAACTTCATCTTTGCTGCCAACGCTGACTCAGAAAACACAAGTTTATTAATAAATAATTAAAAATGTCTCCTTGCTATTTTTTCTCCCTGACACATTCATAATCTACTTTTGCTGGTGCTTTTCTGCAATTTTTATGTGCGCTTGAGCGCGAAATGTATATGGGCTGTGAATATTATTGAAACATAAAAGACATGAAATGTTATAAATATATTTTATTTATATAGTTTTGTTCTTTTCCTCCTTAGCAGGCTGATAAAATGAAGGGAGGTCTTCCAAATTTCCTGGATCATATCATTGCATCGGTAGTAGAGACAAAGAAGGCAGAAGGTCGGCGTGTGTCGGGGTCAGCAGAAGGCGGCGAGTCTGGGACTGCTCCCCGCAGAGAAGGGGTGATGGGCCTCAGTGTACTAGACCCCCACACCTCCCACTCCTGGCTGTGTGATGGCCGTTTACTCTGCCTACAGGACCCCAGCAACTGCAACAACTGGAAGATCTTCAGAGAGTGCTGGAAACAAGGACAGGTGAGCAGTGACGGTCAAATGGATGCAATTTTGTTTTATTATTTGCGTTCTGCTGATGCTAATAAAGTTTTCTTTTGTTTAGCCTGTGCTGGTCTCGGGCATACACAAGAAGCTGAAGGCTAACTTATGGAAGCCTGAGGCTTTCAGCGAGGAGTTTGGAGACCAGGATGTAGACCTGGTTAACTGTAGGAACTGCGCCATAATCTCTGATGTCAAAGTCCGAGACTTCTGGGATGGCTTCCAGGTCATTTCCAGTGAGTACATATGCTGTAGCATCTCTAGACTTTCTAGACTTTTTGGACCTTTGATTGTTGATTAGGGGTATGACGAGACTCGAGATTGAGTTCACAAGGACGAGACAAGACAAGATGCAGTAAAAGACAACAATGCTCAGGCATTGCCACTTTTGCCACAAACTCAACTGACTGGCTTCTTTCCTGTATGATTTCATATGAGTCTCTTCAGATCTTAGAACTGTACATGATTTATGAGCTTCTACAACTTTTGACCTCCTAACTGAACTCCTTTCCACAAATTGATCATAGAAATAAAAACAGTATAAATAAAAATGAATAACACATTTGTCTCTTAGTCTTAATAAGTGCAAACAATAAGTGGAACCATAATCAAAGTACCCAGCCTAACATAGCTTTCATATTGGGAGATATTTGCATACATCAGGGAGCCGCTTTCAAGATGCGGGTATTGAAATTGCATTTGAATGCATGCTCGCGTTTTACTTTCGTGATCGCGTGTACTCTGTGAGTAGGGAGTGGCGGTGCTGAGTTTGCATTTTACAAGATAAGACATTTGTCAGATGCTTGGGCTCTGTTGTGCAACGAATCCTCCACCATGGTCTTGTCAGTCATCCCGTCACTTACACTCGTCACACGATCAGTGAACTCTAATTCCTGCTGCACTACGTACCACTCTGCAGCTCGTGTTGGATGAGCTGGGTGGAAATTAAACGACCGTTATCCACCTGAATTAAATGTTTTTATGCATGTGTATGTATATATAAGTATATAATATAAGAGTATATATAAAAAAACACGACCGTGGAGGTGCAATGTAAACGTAGCGGTGGCATATTTGATCCTAATTTCATCCTCACACTCCATCATTGCAATATTGTGAGACAGCTTTTCAACTCGACGAGAAATCTTGTCACATTTTAATCATTGCATGAGATCTCGTCACACCCCTATTGTTGATTAATTGTTAACTGTCACCATAACCAGTTATCCATGAAACCACTTTAACCTGGAGGTCTATTATATTCTTCTTTCTTCTCTAGAACGGTTGCAAGGTGGAGATGGCCAACCTATGGTACTAAAACTTAAAGACTGGCCTCCTGGCGAAGATTTCAGAGACATGATGCCCACTCGGTAGGTTTTCTGATGTCATTTGGTGCCTTGGCATTTTCATCTGTGCTATATCTAATTGAGAGCAGCCAGTTTGTTCAGTAGTTTTTATGATATGGCTTACTAATGTTCTCCCATTTGCAGGTTTGATGATCTCATGGACAACCTTCCTCTGCCAGAGTACACAAAGAGGGATGGCCGTCTTAACCTGGCCTCACGTCTTCCAAACTTCTTCGTTCGGCCAGATCTAGGCCCTAAAATGTACAATGCCTATGGTAAGGGATCTTCATTCAAAATCCTGCCAGTACTGATGAGGAATACATTGACATTTCTTTAACCTTTCCTTTGCCATGTCTTTCTTAGGTCTGATCTCCACAGAAGACAGGAAGGTTGGCACCACTAACCTGCATCTGGACGTATCCGATGCCGTCAATGTAATGGTGTATGTGGGCGTCCCAGAAGGAGACAGTGACCAAGAACATGGTAAGCATTAAGCTTTTGTATACGTGTTAAGGAGGTTTACTAGATTTTAAAATAAAACATTTCTATTGCTAATTTACTTCAGTTATTGTTTCTGTTCACTTATATTGCTAAATTATATTATGTTTTAGTTCGTATCTCCCAGATTTGTTGTTTGTTCCTGTACTGTATAAGGATGGGCATTTTGAGTATTCTTGTAGTCTATTTTTCTTTAAAAAATTTTTAAAAAACCTTCATAATCAGTAACTCAAGGTAAAAAAAAATGTATGTCTATATTTTTGTCTTTTTATCAAATGTTATCACCAATAATGGTTTCAAACTTTCAATGAAATTGCAAAAAATGAAAAATCCATACTGTGTTCACAAGCTGTCAAATTTCTCTGAAAACACTTCCTGTCCTAAAAGGGTTAGTTCAACCAAAAATGGAAGCTTTTTTCCCTTTGTTTACTCACTCTCATGTTGTTCTGAACCGGTTTCATGAAATACGAAAGGAGAGGCAGAATTTAAAGTCACTTTCATAACATCTTTTTCCTCATAGAGTGAAGGTGAATGTTGAATGGGTCATTCTGTCTAACAAATTCTTTTTTAATCTGTGGAATAAAGAAAGTCATACAGGTTTGGAATGACATGCGGATTAGTAAATAATTTTAGTAATTTCATTTTTAGGTGAACTGTCCCTTTAAGCATAATCTAGAATTAGAGAATCCATAGGATTCCATCCATTGGATAGGAAAAAATAGATAAAATAGATACAGTGCCTTGCAAAAGTATTCAGACCCCTAACTTTGTGTTACAATGTTTTAAATCAGTGAATAATAGTCCCAAGCCTCCCTCAATAGGTAGTTTCCTAGAGGCCACCATGGCAGACCTTATTAAGAAAAGAAGCTGTATTTAATTTGAAGTACAGTCAAAGGTTGTTCAAAATGTTGCAAGGTCCAAGATAACGTCTATGTTTGCAGAAAGTCGTTCATGATTGGTATGACATATTGAATGTCTTTCCCGCATAGCTGTTTTTTTTTTGTTGGTGTCATTAAATATAGCATCTGCTCTGACTGAGGTCTCTCATGGTAAAATTTGTGCAGATTATAAGCAATTGTACTACCCTTATAGCATCCAAACCACTCACAGGCCAGTGGGCAGGATGCAGTAAAGGCCTTTAGGGAGGCCTGTGCTCTTGGGGTCTTGCTACTTTTGATTGTGGCACCATTTCTCATTCACAGAAGCAGACCTCGCTGGATTCAAAGGTCTGTGCATTTTTTATTTTATTTGTCTCACCTCAGGCATGCCCCTCCCACTTTTCTCACTCTCTCGTTCTACACTTCAATTGCTTTAACCCATCTCTTACTACTCTTTACATTAAATGATGTATTATTGTTGATAGTTCATTATAAAACACCAATATATGGGTAATGGGTATGGATAGTGCACCTCTCAGTGCACAACTTTATACTCCATTGAGAATTTCCCAGGGCACCAAAACATATTGTTGACCATAGTGTTTTTTTTTGTTTTTTTTTTGTTACATCTCACTGTGTTGATGCCCCTTCAGACCACCTGATGATTGAGTTAGCTTTGTTTTTTTTAAAGGGGTCATATAATAAAGAGAGCCACAATTTCATTCTTCTTTTCAAGTAGGAGTTTGATGTATAGTTTTTTGTAACTTTCAGAAATCTAAACATCTTCCTCGGTCCAAAAAGACTAATTATTAAAGGAATAGTTGATCCAAAAATGAAAATTCACTACATTTCAAACCCATATGCTTCTAGTTCTTCTGTGGAACACAAAAGGAGAACATTTTTTTTTTTTTTTTCCCCCAAAGAATCTTCATGCCACTCTACAACAGTAGTTCACCGTAGTATGTAATAGTATAGACTATTGTTTCTCAACCCTGTTCCTGGAGGCCTGTTGGCAGTTTGCCTACTATGCTCTAAAAAATTTGAGTGTGTAGCAGAAAAGCTTTAGGACATAACTACTTGACTACTTTGTCATAATTGCGTCTTTAACAGTAGTTTAATTGCGTAGTTATGTGCATCCTGTCACCATTTAAACTGCCCTGACATTCAATTAAATTAGATTTCCTACCGTATCAGAGAGAAATGTAGTAGCATGTTGATCTGCCAGTCGTGGGTCTTTCATGCAGAGAACGCCTTATGTGTTTGAATAATGATGCATTTGACCAAATGACCAAACATATCTTGATAAAAGTTTGCAGTGCTGTTGCAGATTAAATATAATGTGGATAACATTAGATAAATATTTTTTTCATCAGGTTAGATACTGATTATTAATCACTCAAACCCCTTTATCTAAACCTCTCTATTTAACTGTCGGTCTTGCACGTCCGCTGTGTTTGTAGTTCTAATCGAATCCCAATGCCCAATGGGTTGTGGGGATTATTAGCTGTTAGTGTGGATGGATCTACACTTTGGATTCTAACTGAAAAGTAGACCATCCAGGTACTAACATACTATGATTTAAGTCACACTAATTCTAATTTCAAATATTATTTAGGATAGTATGAAAATTGGGACGCAGCACAACAGTACACATTTTTCAACTCTTCCTAATCAAACGCACCTGATTCATCTCCTCGGCCCATTAGTAGAGACAAAGGCTGTGTCTGAAATCGCCCCCTATACCCTTAAATAGGGCACTATTTTAGGGGACAGCCATTTGTAGTGTTGTCCGAAACCATAGTGCACGTTACTGAGTGCAATGAATCCCACAATGTACCGCAATAACGAGTGTACAACCGATGTGCACTCAACAGCTAGAGAATACCCAGAATGCACTGTGAGAGTGGGGACTCGCGGAGAATGAATTCCCATGTCTGACTTCCCAATGTGGCTACAGTGTAATATCAGGTATAAATTATTTTTTTAATTGATTATTAAATTGTTTAAGATTTATACATGCTAGTTTTCATGACAGAGCTAAAAAAAAAAAAAAGTAATTACTATTGGAGGTACCAGTGAGCCAAGATTCAAATGATTATTAAACAGCAAGCACAAACCATGCAAACCGACAGCCCTTCTCTGTGTCTGAATTCACTCACTCCTTTTCATTCACTCCTTCAAGTGGACTATGTTAGTGGACTAACGTAGGGAATAGTGAATGAGGGCATAACGGGCGATTTCGAACACAGCAAAAATGTTAAGGAAACATACAAGATGTGCACTGTTGGTATGCCTCCAGAAACAGGTTTGGGAAACACTGGTATAGACATAGTTAAAGGCCCAGACACATCAAACGACATCAAAGAACAAGTGACGACAAAGGCTGACTGTGACTTCGCCTGCACCTGGGCCAGAACAAGCCGCAAAGACTACAGCCAATGGCCAACTTACATGTACATTCTGTGCCTGCATGAGAGTAACTAACTCTTCATGCCAGCAGGTTGCAGAAGTCTTCAAAAGAGGAACCAATAAGAGGACTATGGATATACAAACTGTAAACAAAGCAGCAGTTGCTTATCACTTTCACACCAATCTTGCTGCAGATGGATTCAATGAAAATCTCAGATGTTTATGCCCTCTTCACTTGCGTTTATCTCGTGCACTGGTTCGCTAAGATGAACAGCCAATCAGCGCGATCTCTCTCACCGACGACTCGTGACGGCGATTCAACATGCTCAGTTAGCGGAAAAGCTGCAGACGGGGTCTGACTAGTGCCAATGGTGCAGAACAAACTGCAGGATCTAGACCGACAGATGCTCAGCGATGGCCTGACATTGGTTGACTGTCTGCTTAGTGTGTCGCGGCCTTGTGCATTATATTCCAAGTCTTCTGAAGTTTTATGATCGCTCACTGGAGGGGTCTGTTCCTAAGACGAAGGCTGTCAACTGCTGAAACCGGATTGAATGGATCACTCTTTAGAGTCAGTTGTCTTAAGTGAACTGGTTAATTTGGTTCATAACATGAACGGAACAATTTTCTATATCAGACTAATTAGTTGAAAATTTGCAGTGTTCAGCAGTGACTAATATTATGACCCTTTTAAAGTTTTTTTAGGAAAAACTTTTTATTTCCATGCTTTTCAGTGGTGATTGCTGATCCTGTCATTCCTTTTTAAATGTTTTAGAAGATATTTGAATTGGAATGTTTTTTTGTTTTTGTTTTTTTTATTCCAGGAATCTGTGGTCAGTTTTTTTTATTTTTATTTAGTGTCTCTCTCCAACCCCTCCCCCCCTCCCCCTATTCAGCTTGCTTTATCAGTAGGTCAGTAGGGCTGTCAATAGATTAAAATATTTCATTTCAATTAATATCAAATTTCTTGTCATTCACAAGTTATCACATTCAATTCCTTCTTAAGATAAAGTCAAAACATGCCACACATAGTAACAATAGTAACAATTTTCCCACACTGTGTTGGTATTAAAGGGTTAGTTCACCCAAAAATGAAAATTGTCATCACTCACCCTCATGTCGCTTCAAACCCGTAAGACCTTCGTTCATCTTCGTAACACAAATTAAGATATTTTTGAGGAAATCCATGAACTGTCTGGCCTCCGATAGACTGCAACATAATTACCACTTTCAAGGCCCAAAAAGGTAGTAAAGATGTCGTTAAAATAGTCCACGTGATTACAGTGGTTCAACCTTAATGTTATGAAGCGACGAGAATACTTTTGTACATGTCAGTCTCCTACGCTGATCACGTTGTAAACACAGTGCAGCGCTTCCGGGTTCTACGTCAGAACACCGGCTCATTGTTGGCCAGCTCTTGCGTCAGCATCACACATATGCGTTGTGTTGCTCATGAACAGCATCGGCCAATACAGAGTCGGCGTTTTGATGCAGAACCCGGAAGCGCTGCACTGTGTACACTACGTCAACTGCATAGGAGACTGACATGGAAGAGAAGAAATTGTTGAATAAAGTTATTTTTGTTAGTTTTTTTGCACAAAGTATTTTCGTCGTTTCATAACATTAAGGTTGAACCACTGTAGTCACACAAACTATTTTAACAATGTCTTTACTACTTTTCTGGGCCTTGAAAGTGGTAATTGTGTTGCAGTCTATCAGAGGTCCGATAGCTCATGGATTTCATCAAAAATATCTTAATTTGTATTGCGACGATGAACAAAGGTCTTATGGGTTTGGAACGACATGAGGGTAATTAATGACAGAAATGTCATTTTTGGGTGAACTAACCCTTTGATCTTGTATAACATGCTCTGAAGCCCTGCTCGATTATGTTTGAATAAGTGTTTTGCATGTGAGCGAGTAACTGAAGGTGATGTAAGTGATTATTTCTTGGAATCCCACTGTTGTAATATGTCCTTACTACCTGACATACATCGCTGAGGAGGCTTTCACACTAGGCACGTTTACTGCAGCCTGAGTCGGAGCGCGATTGTTCCCAGTCCTACAGTGTTGGTCTGGTTTCACACTCAACTTGAATCTGTCAAACCCTGGTTTGTTTGCGTGCATCGTACGTCATCACAGACGTGCACAGCATATGACAGAAAACAAGGCGCTGGTCAATATATTGTTTTTATTAATTTGGTGCTATTATGTGCAGCAGAGTGAATGATACTTGGGTTTTCTGTGTTTTGCATGAAGGCGGCTTTCTGCTGCTTGCAAGTGGACTCTTTTGGAAAAAAAAAAACAGCAGATAGCAAGTCATTCATTTGCCGCTCTGATTGCATTCACTATGCGTGATTACACTGCACGCTCACTCTCGCTCGTATCCAAGGTAAATCATCACCACTGTCATCCCCTACATGTGTTTTGTTCAACTAATGACGTTGTCATTAGCTAAAACGCATGCACAGGTCACTTTTCTACCTGAACGAGTGCGCACCTGAGTCTGAGTTGCTTTCACATTCACGTGAATTGCACCACAGTTTCAGTGCAACCGAACTCAGACCACCTCCTACAGGTAGTCTCAGGTTCGGTATCCTGGTGCGCTCCTGGGTCCGCATGACAGCGTTCACATTTAAATTTTCATGCGACCCATGCCCCGTTTCGAACTAAATTGCCAGTGTGAAATCACCTTGAGTCACACTGTCTGCAGCAGACAAGAAAGGAGTAGGGCAGTCCTGGGCCTCCGATTCAAGTATACAATCCAATTTATGCAAGTGGATCCAATGGATGTGCAGAGAGTTTCTCTGGAGCAGGGGCTCAAATGTAAAAAAAAAAAGAAAAGAAAAAAAGGGGGGCATCTGTCACTGTGGAAACATGTGATGCACTAGAACAGACCTCACTGGTTCTCGCATGTCACATGCACATTTGATTTGAGCTTCTCCTTTTCCTTTTAATGGTGATTGGCAAACCCACTTGAAGGTGCATACCGCCACCTACTGCACAACACCTGTATTACAGCTCATGTAAAATAAAGGATTGGGCTTAGGATAGCCAATACCAATCAGTAAAAAAAAAAAAAAAAAAAAAAACCTATTCAGTCCCAATAAGATCCTTGAGAATCGGCTTGGGACATCCCTAGAAAAGACTCGGGGGACTTTTTTTGTTTGTTTGTTTGAAAAACTTTTTTTAAACAAATCATAAACTCTTTCTGCCTGTCAGTTATGTTGCGTGTTTGAGTTTTGGTGATGTCTTTGGAGGGCAGGGAGAGAGAGCATGTGGTTGAAAATAGCAGAATGAAACTGGTTATGCTGTCAGATTAAGTGATAGTGTTAACAGCGTAACATAAATAAGCGCTAAACATTTTGAATGAATTTTGTGTTAACAATAATTTTGACAGCCCTATTGTTAGGCAATTGTAATCACTCTTAAACTTTGAAAAATATTAAATCTACTTGCCCAACTAATGCTTAGACCTTGTGTAGTATAAAGTTAAATGATGGACAAAACAGTACAAGCGCATAAACAGCGCGCAAGTGAACTACATCAGTGTGAGCACAGTGACAAAGCTCGCACTTAAAATGAAAAACCTGCAGAAATCGCAAATCCCAAACTTGGGTGCAAAAAATGTGACTGTGCACAGAAATCAACATGTTGTGAGGAGAAATAAAACCGTGAGTCCTGACAGGTCTTGCACGCCCAAGCTGAAAGTCCAAACCTATGTTAACAAATGCTAGCTGCCTTCTCTGTAACTCTTATTTTGATTGGCTGTTTGTATTACGTTAACAATGTCGTCCTCTTGTGATTGGCTGTTGTTGGCCCTCTTCAAATGAAGACACTTAAAATGGGCCATGTTGGGAATGGGATGGCAGAAAGTAAAGTTCATACGTTTTAGTAGTTAATATTGGAGCAGTAGTAAAATTGGAGCAGCGGTGTACTATGGAACCCTAGGAGGCCATGCATTATTATTTTTTTCTTGTTTTCTTGTCTCTGCGCAAGTTGTTTTTTCTTGATCTAGACATAAAAAGCCGTTGGTTTGATATTGGACATTCGTTAAACATTCAGTCTTTTGTTCAACATTAAACGATGTGAAATCACAGCGGTTCATGCTGTATTTGATTCAGATCATGCACATATCAGATCATGCAGCATATTTTCTACATTTAGCCGCAAACAGGAATCATTGGAGCCCAAGCACCAATGGCCCATGACTAAGTTAACACTGTAATAAATTACTTTTGTAGAAATTACAATCTACTATACTGGAATGCAGAAATACTACAGAGAACAAGTAATATGACTGTTCATGTTAGAAAAAAACAAATAAATGGAATAATTCTTGAATTTTTTTTATTTATTTATTTTTATTATTATTATTTATTTATTCATACCACAACCATATATAAGTGTGTCTTTATAGAAATCTTAAAATGTATTTTCTACAAAAGGCAAATAAAAATTGTCTTTTTAAATGGACAACAAAATAAGTAATCATGTCTGGCATTTTGAAAAATGTTTTATTGGGGTCTATAAAAGTTTAACATTTAATGATCTTTAAGCCTTTCACATTTCTGCACTAATTATATAAAACTGTACTGTCAGTACACCATAGTTATACAAATGAACTAGATGAATGCATTTCTATTCAAAGGGGTGTGGAAACTGATAGAAAAACATTAGGCTTAAAAGATTCCTTATCCTGCGGCTCCCTCTAGTGGACAACATTAATACCACAACCTTCATGTTTCATTTGAAGTAGTTGACCGATTTTTAATTTGCTGTTAGCCTCCTGAAAACGCACATAGAATCTTACAGCTACTAAGACATATGCAAGAAAACGTATCCCTTCACTGTAATAAAAGCAGCCGATCAAAATAAGAGTTACAGAGAAGGCCAGCAACCAATAGCATTGGTTAACAAAACTGACTCGTGTGCGTGAAGATTTCAGCTTGTGTTTGTTCAGATCCGGCATGTGTGCAGAACAGAACCTGTGTTTGTGGTCAGTTCCGTGCATGAGACCTTTCAGGACTCGCAGTTTTGTTATTTATCTTCGCATTGTGTTGATTTCTGTGCACAATCATATTTTTTTTTCTGTGCTCGAGTTTGGGATTTGCAATTTCTGCAGGTTTACATTTTGCGTGCGAGCGTTGTCACTGTGCTCACACTGCTGTAATTCACTTGTTTGTGTTTGCACTGTTTTGTCCATCATTTAAAGCCATTGTGTAGACACAAAAGAGGCTCTTGCAATCAGTATGAAGAGTACAGCTGTAGTTAGCGGTCTTATTGAAAGGATCATTTTTACACAAGTTAATGATTGTGTTTCTTTACTGACCGACCTGTTATTACTGCAGAGGTGATGCTGACCATTGAAGAGGGTGATGTGGATGACATGACTAAGAAAAGAGTCTACGAGGTCAAGGAGAAACCTGGAGCTCTCTGGCACATCTACGCTGCCAAAGACGCTGAAAAGATCCGTGAGCTCCTGCGAAAGGTGAAAGAATGACATTGACATTGTCTATTTGATGTTATTGCTTTTAAAGTATTAGTTTACCCCAAAATGAAGACCCTCGTGGTTCCAAACCCATATGCCTTGAGAACACTTTTAATGTCACATTTGGGCATTGCTCTTCACTTTTTATGTTTTTAATATGGTATGAATAACTTAAGTTAATTTCACCTATTTTTTGTAGGTTGGAGAAGAACAAGGTCAAGAGAACCCACCAGATCACGATCCTATCCATGACCAGAGCTGGTACCTGGACCAGACGCTGCGTCACAGGCTGTTCGAGGAGTATGGAGTCCAGGGCTGGTCCATTGTGCAGTTTTTGGGAGATGCTGTGTTCATCCCAGCTGGAGCGCCACATCAGGTTAGTTACTGAGATGATGTCCACCAGAGTTCAGTTCAAAAACATGCAACTGAAACTAGGGGTGTGAGATATTTACAATTATATCTCTGTATTTTCTGGGATTTTGTTGATAACGATAATTAGACAACTTGCTGAATTTGTGTTGATATGTAAAATCTAAAGCAGCATTTACACTGCAATTACAGTTGCATATATAATGCTATGATACTGTTTTAAACATATTTTGAATATTAAAGTCCCCCTGTGGTGAAAATCAAGTTTTTATATGTCTGTGGTGTTTTTAATATGCTTTAAGACAAACCATGTGCAAATTCATGTCAACACCATTGCTGAGTATTTTGTTAACTACAGTGATCTATAGACCATCTCAAAAACGCTGACGTCACAAACTACCTTGTAACCAGTCACGACAAAGTGTGATCGTGAACTGAGCTGGTGTGAGTGAGTGGAGGCCGGGCTAATTTGCATATTCATAGAACAGCATATACTAAATAAGGCAAGGGTGTAGAGTTATATTCAAGCTATTTTAAGGAAAAAAAACATTTAAATGTCATTTTGATGATCAAAGATTAGTTTTAAGGGATAACATTATTGATTACAGGGGGACCTCAAAATACAAAATTATTTAAAAAATGAAATGATACTTTAAATATGAAACTAAAACCGCCAGTAGGTGGCGCCAAGCCACTGCCTTATTGAATGAGTAACTGAGGTCATTCATTCAACTGATTTGTTCAAACTGATTCATTCAGGAACAAAGCAAGATACTCGCTATGTCCGAAATCGAGTAGTAGATACTACATTTGAATTTGAAATTGAATTCACAACCATCAAAAGGACACTTCTATATAGTATAAATATGGGTAATGTGAATGAAATCTGGACGTACTACTTCCGCCATGTTGTTACGGTCACGTGACATTAGCGTCAGTTGTGTCGCTTCACTTCTATTCATAAATCTACTCCCGTGGGATAGAAAAGTGTCCATCAAATGCAGAAAATTAGAATCTCTGCGGAAGTAGTAGTTCCCACGTACCTTGAAAGTACTTGGATTTCAGACACATGAATTCAAGGCCTGGAAAGTACTTGAAAACAAATATTGGTCCTTGAAAGTGCTTGAATTAAATTTGAAATACATTTTGAAATACATTTTGGATATATTCATACATGCATTAATGTTACATTCATTAAAATCGTTGTTTACCATGGTGAAAAGCCGAGAGGAACGGTTTCTTCACGACCAATATCAAAGTTCCGTGCGACTGCCGCTAGGGGGCGAGATGCGAATGTCGTGTGCAGTGGAAAGGCGGCTTTATAGGGGTGTGCAATTTTGATCGCGGACGATTAAAAGGTCTCCACAATCTGCTTTTGAAGAAATAACATTGTATTGTGCTAGCTGCAGTCCTGGCGCCTCTATCTCAACATACTGTGTAATACAAAGCGACATACATTCACATAACATGTTAACACAGCGGTAGAGTTATACTCACGGAACACTGCAGTTATTCACAATCACAAAAGTTTATTAATTGCATGAGTTTTAAAGCCTTGCCGGTTAAACACATGCTTTTCTGAGCGGATACACCCGAAGCACGCACACTCTAAAAGCCTGTCAAACACTGCATTTGCTGGACAGCGTTATCGTTTGTATTTTACTCTGTTAATACCGTCAATAACACAACAGGTTTACACCATCCGTAAATTCCAAGTAAACAGTTGAAAATTGAATGGGTGTCAATAAATTAGATGCGCACATGATCCTTAAAGGGACAGACAACACATGCTGTGACTTGTCCTTAAAGGGATAGTTCAACCAAAAATGAAAATTCTGTCTTTATTTACTCACTCTAAAGTTGATCCAAACCTGTATTAATTTCTGACTTGTGCTGAACACAAAAGAACATATTCTGAAGAACGTGGGTAACCAAACATTTGCTAGTACCCATTGACATCCATAATATTTTCTTTCCTACTATGGAACTCACTGGGGACCAGCAACTGTTTGGTTACCCACATTCTTCAAAAAAAAAAAAAAAAAAAACTGTTCAAGAGAAGAAATTCATTCGGGTTTAAAACATTTGGTTTTTTTTTTCTTTAATACAGTAGCTTTAACAAGAAACTTATAAATTAGTATTTTTTATCTTCATCCACTTTGGGCTGAAAGTCTGTCATTCCTTTTTTTCTTTTATATTTTGTTACCTTGTAAGGCTACTTTTTTAATATATAGGGAAATTAGTTTGACTGTACGGCTCAGTCACTGGCAAAACAGTAAAACCAACATGAAAAAGATTTGTGATCAAATCATGAATCGTGATAATTGTGCCATATCGCCCACCACTACTTATTAATAAGAATATTAAGCATATTATGTAGAGTTAGTTTTCCCCCACTCTACCCTAAATTCACAATTGCGAGTTAAAAAAGTCAGAATTGCGTGATTATAAAACCACTTTTTTTTTTCTTCTCAGAAGTGCTCATTTATCTCTCTCAATTCTGACTTTTTTTTTTTTCCTCAGAATTGCAAGATTATATCTATAATATATTGTATATATTCTGACTTTATAAGCCACATCATTTTTTCACTCAATTGCAAATTTTACTTTTACAATATTCTCTCTATATAATGTTTTTACTCAAGTAATGATTCATAAAAAAATGAAAACCAAAACTAGTGTGGAAAGATTGTTAACATTAGAGATAATGAAGCTGCAAACGGTTTTAATATATTTCCAAAATTAATGTACAAATGATTCTGTACCTCTTCCGGGTTAAAAATGATGCAAATGCAATAGGAGAGTTAAAATGTTCAGAACTGTAAGAGAGGTCTTTCATGATGCTCCATATGCTGGGATGTGAATTTGATAGGTGCTTGATATAAAATAAACGGTGCTTTAAAAAGTCCTTGAATCAGGTGTTCATGAAAGCGTGGGAACCCTGAGTAGGTCATCCGGGATCTTTTCACCTACTGTTTTTCAAATACTACGTATTCGGGCATGCTACTCTTTTGGCGTACTGTTTTTGCATACTATATGGTAGGTAAGTATTTGATTTTGGATGCAGTGACTGTCATTGGTTCATTCAAAAATGGAACGAAACACCACTGTGTTGCTCAGAGACTGTTGTGTTGTGGTTAGTTTGGAACTATTTTCATGGGCAAAAACAATATTCTGTCTAAAAATTAATCAACAATATGAAGTTACAGATTTTCTGTGACAGTTCTGTAAACAAGATCACATTTACAATCATGCTCACATTCAGCTTGTTATATTGCTGTACAGTGTGGTACAATATATAAGCTAGGCTACATCACAAAGTGAAAGCGTTATCACTCGAGGCCTGTTTTTGTTCGTTTTCAACGAAGTGAGTGAATTAATCTGTAATGTCAGCTTCCACATTATTAAAATGAAAATCATAAAACGGATAGTTTTGCCCGAAAACCATAGATAACCATTTTATAATGGTTATTCCACATACCTGGCTGTTCTGTCACGCCTAAAAACGTAGCTTTTCTAAATTCAGTGTAAGCCACTGCTTCAAAGGGTGTATTGCTTTATTACGATATTATCATAGACGATACATATCTCACACCCCTACTTGCCACAAAAATACTAATTTCCTCATCTTGTTTTTGCCAGGTGCACAATCTGTACAGCTGTATCAAGGTTGCAGAGGACTTTGTTTCTCCTGAACACGTGAAGCACTGTTTTAGACTGACACAAGAGTTCCGGCACCTTTCCAACACTCACACTAACCACGAGGACAAGCTACAGGTATTTCTATATGTCGTACCAAACCTGATATGACTTTCTCCTGCAGAGCACAAAATAAAATGAAGTATTTTCTGCCAAGCACTTTATGTTGATTTTAATGTTGTATTTCTGTTGTTCACAGGTGAAGAACATCATCTACCATGCTGTGAAGGATGCTGTGGGAACACTAAAAGCCCATGAGCCCAAGCTAGGCCGCTCTTAGTAAAAGAGATTTGGGTTCAGATGAGGCCAGTGCGCTCGCAAAACAAGCTGTTTATAATGGAAAGTCTCAGCGTTTTGGTAGGATGAAGGTGCTGCTTCATCAGTGTTACAAAAGCATTGTTTAGTTTTACAATCCTTTTCTCTGTATTTAAAAAAAAATGTTTTTTGCTCGGCGTTTAAAGTTTGTTGGACTGTTCAGAGAGCTGGTGATTATAAGCTGACATGAATCTTTTAAAAGGCCTTCAATAAGGTTTTTCTATGACTTCTGTGAAAAGTGAGCACTGGGTTTCCTTCTTAGAGAACATTCATTTTGTGCTCTTCAATGAAGTAGAGCTTTTAGTTAAGATGGGGGTCAACAGAAATTAAAATGATTAAAAGATTCCCGCCACCTTTTCCTGTAGAGGTGGAGAAGAACATGGAAGGGAACTAGACCAAAGTTTTTTATTTTTTAGTTTTAAGGTTTTTTTTTTTTTTTTTTGTCTTTTTGATGAAAACATGTCCTTTTGCTTTTTTTGTAAGATGTCATTTAGGTAATATTTCACTGACAACAGGAGATTAGAATGGCTTTGATGAACAGTCATTCAAAAATCAACAATTCCAGTTCTGCAGAACTACTGCTCATTAATATGTACCAATATATATATTGATCTTAGCAGTGTGTATGATTTTTTTTTTTTCCCACAATAAAGATTTACAAGAAAGGATTTGGCCCTGTTGTTTGGAAATCACACAATGAATTTCTTAGCTATCTATTTGTTAAATGCTTACTATTTTATTTTATAAAACATTTTGTGGTTCATGGATGGCACTGCAATAAACTAAAGCTTTTGAAATATTGTCTGTTTACTTTGAATTACAGCCAAAGTTTCCACTTTGCATCAAGAAAATCTGTGTTTATCAGTTTTGGGTAACTTGAGTTATGTAATCGGATGACTTTTTTCAAGTAACTTGTAGAGTAATGCATTACTTTTTCACATTTAGCCTATTGATTGACAGCTTTCCTGTCCCCATGTTGAGAAAAATAAAGTACAGAGGTTAATATATAGCATAATATTTATTTAGATGCACTTAGAGACAAATTATTTTTTTAAAGATTCATGGCACTTTGCATTACTTTGTAACTTGTTTATTGTGTAATGTAGAGTACATTTTAATGTGCAATTTGTAATTTTGTGCCTGTGTTTCATATTAAGGTTATTTAAATTAATGTATTATGCTTTATAGCAGGTGTTGACACCTAAAGAGGTCATTTTATTAGAATAACAACGCCGCCCCCCACGTTTTTCAGTCACGGTCACACCTCCACCACTCGGGGTCGGGACCCTCTTGGCCCCCGCTGCATCCACCCACCACACCCTGGCAGAGGGGGCCAAGTAATAGCACCGGCTTCACGTGTCTCACTGAGGGTCATCAGCGCCGTTACACCCAATCCAAGCGTGCTCTAGCTCCTCGCCCCAGGGAGAGCACGAGTAAACCGGGTGCTGCTCCGCGGCACAACGAAAGCAGCAGACACGTAAACTCCTTCACGAGAACTGCGTTTCGCGTACGCACTCCCGCGAAGGACGGGCACAGACTCGCCGAGCGAAGCTTTACGAAGAAACTTTACTCGACCGTCGGTATTGAGTCAAACCTTTTCCATCCTGCAGTTAGACACACTGAGCTCAAATGAGAATTCCCGCGTTTATACAGGACTGCAACTGAAGTCGCGAATATTTAGAACGCGTGTCACTGTGACGTCACTGAGATTGTTCTATGAATACGGAGTTTATGCTGCGTTCACGCCACCTCGTATTTACCGGAATCTTGATATGACAACACGTGACGTTATATTCGGAGCTGTTCAACGCCTAAATGAATCTACAGCGGTCAGGTGGTACAGCGGCCACGTGGTAGGCTACATCTGGGAGCTTTCAGAAAACTCCCAGTTTCCAAACTGTAATTACGAGTTCTACGAGGACGTGAACGCTTTTTACAAGCTAGAATCTCGTAACTACAGGAATTACGAGGCCGCGTGAACGCACCTTTATTCTCTTAATGAGGGAACTATATGGTACAATATTTAAAAAACATGTCAAAAACCACAAATAAAAATGATGGGATTTTGCTGCACTTAGTTGATACAATTTAATTATAATATTTCCCTAATACACTTTTTTATAATAAAAAAAAATCTTGTAATTCATTGCTAATTTTGTGTTTAGAAGGTTAATTAGCCTATTTTTTGAGCCTGTGCAGATATTTTCTTGTCTTTTTTTATTCATTTATTTTTACTTTTACTTTTAATTTCTTTTTGTGTCTAAGCCCATGTTACATTGTGAAGTAAGCTGATTGTAAATTAAATGCAATCTTGTTATATCTTTGGTTTTCAGTCAGGGCTAGTAGATTAGAACTGGGGGGTTTAGTGTTAGGGACCCCCAGGGGACCTTATGAAGCTGTAAGTAGGGGGTGCCCTATAGACTCATCTACACACTTTACATTATAAATGTGACATCCAGTACATACATTAAATAACATGGTATTACCATGGTGTTTTGGCCTTGAACCACAATGCCATGTAAATATGATGGTGAATTCCAGCATCATGTTACCACAGTATTTTTTATGAGGGGTATTAAACTAAATTTTGATTCATTATATAGTTGCAGCTTATGTTCATATTATATATTCCTTTATTATTGTGTTTGTGTGATTCCAGAGATCATTATCATAGGATAAAGCAACCATTAATATAAATCATATAACATACACACACACACACACACACACACATATATATATATATATATAAGCCGAATCATATAGCTGAATAGGACTTTGTGATATAGACACACATTAGGCATCACTGTCAGATAATAATTCATTGATAAATGGTTATAGTTATACGTTTAACCTTCAGCAATAAAGTAATTTGTACCTAATAAAATATTTGAAGTGGTTATTTGGAAATATTATTATTATAGGGGTCTAATTTTGCAGGCTATAATAATATAAATCAAGCAGTATCTACTTGTTTTTGTACACCAGAATGTAGTTTTATGTATTATCATTACAACAAGGCCTAGTTTCACAGAAACATTACTGGTGTGCGTCTTGAGACAAAACAATAGCACTGCCATTTCTTAAGATAGGCCTATAACAGTGCGAGTTGCTTTCAGCTAATAAAACATGCATTTTAGGATAATAATATATTTATTTAAAAGTGTTTACTTGGTTGTAGTTTTTGTTCTAAAAACATTGAGCATTTGAGTTTAACAGTTCATGACACACCAATGCACAGTTTTAAAAGTCAGAAAGCCACACATATCATATAAATAAATAAAAATGAAAAATGAAGATGAATTAAGATGGACTTACAAAATTATGACTTTTGAAATTGGCCTATGACATCCTACATGGTTAAGTCCACATATACAAATAGGCTACCACCTAGTTTTTTTCTTCTGTTTGAACCCCTGACAATAACTATGTACTATAGTACCTTTCTCGCGGAAACTATGGATACCATGTCAAATATTTGTCAGGGCTGCAATGAAACCGATAAATGAATGTTTGTTTTTTAATAAACGTAGCAGGTGTAAAGATGTCACGGTCACTTTAAGAGACACGGGCTGACTGAGCGCATATGCAGCGGCTCCCCGTCATCATAACGGCTATACTGATACACAGACACACAAGATCCGCTGAGGTTCCTCGTGATATTCAGCATCGCTAGTGTGGTCGGAATGGAGATGCTGAATAATCGACTAAAATAAGGAAAAGTCCTCGCAGAGATCAAGATGGTGTCGTGGATCATTTCGCGGATGGTGGTGTGAGTGTATATGCGGCGCGCGCGTGTTTTTGTGTTGTGTGTTGCTGCGGATACAAATAGAGAATATCTCAGCTTATTTTTTTTCAGTGAAATGCATTAATATTAACATTTAGAGGGATTTAAAGATATTTAACTACTCATTTAAATTGCATAAAGGGCTAAATTGATAAAACAAAGCGATGACTTCATCCAGACGGCTAGGGTTCACCATTTGTGTTTGCTTGTTGTGTGATTTTTCACCTGGAGCAAAATGCCCTATGTATGATATTGTGACTTAATGTACCGAACACCTAAATAGAGAATGTGAAATACAGAAACGTTAAAAAAAAAAAAAAAACATATGGCCAGATTTCAGGCATCCCATCTGTTTATATTACACCCATATCATCTCCTCTGTATGCTGATGTCATCATACTTCCAAATGCTAATTCTTAAATCACAAACTGTAATCAAAGACTTCTAAGATGGGTTTCAGATGGTTTTTCTGTAAGAAGGCCTATCTGCCCAGCTGATTTGTCCCGGCTGGTAATGTTACGTAATGTGAAGGAGGCCAGTCTGTTCGATATGACTCACATTTGTGATGTTTGGGTCTTAGGTGGGTTCCTTAGTGGGATTTACAGTAAGGTGATTTTGATTCTCATTGGATCATACTCAGATTACTAACTCCCTGATGAATCGATTACATCAAACACTTAGGCCATGCATGTGCTGAACAAATTATTCCAAAGACTGCTTGGGCACAAATGGCAGAGGTTGATTGCATTATGACTTTGATGGTCTGGATCTAGGCCATTAGAAACAAACATCAGGCCGCATTATCGTGGTTTTGCTGAATCTCATGGAATGCTCTTTGCTGTGGCTTTAACTGTGACGAGCAGATGCATTATGGGAGTCGGGCTAGTTGCAATGGGATAGAGGGCATGTGGTCTGCCACGCGCCAGACTGCCTCGCTGCCCTCATGCTTCATTATGCATTACACATGGTGCACAGTCTATATGAACATAGACATTTACAGAGTATAATGCATCATATGCACAACCATAAGTTCAAGCATGTTTTTGAAGTCGACATGAAACCAGGTTGCGATACTTTTATTTTCTATTGTGACCAGGGTTGCCAGGTTTTCAAAACAAAACCTGCCCAATTGCTACTCAAAACTAGCCCAGTCACGTTACAGGGTGGAACCCCCGTGTTCGGGGGATAAAATCTACATTTTTGGTTGGGTTACCCTGGTAAAATTTGCATTCCAGGGGCTAGATATCATGTTATTTGGGGACGCTTAAACCCACGGACATGAAAAACAACCCCTGGCAACAATGTTAAAGTAGCCCAATTCCATGAGATGTCAGAAATTATTTTTATTAAAGATTTTGATGGGATGCGATTTAAAAAAAAAAAAAAAAAAAATGTGCATGGATTAATCATTTATAATAAACACTGCAATGTTCCATTTAAAAAAAAAAAAAAAAATGATGTGCACGGATTAATCATTTATAATAAACACTGCAATGTTCCATTTAAAAAAAATAATAATAATAATAAGAATTGTCAATTTTGGTTTCATGGTGACTTTAAGCCACAGAACACAGTGATCAGAATGCTGTCGGTAGTGCATGCACTGGGTAGGTGTGGTCTGTCCTGTATCCTGACATCCTCTACTGGATCTGCCAGTGCAGAACGTTCAGATTTTGTCGCCTCAGCACAAAATGGCATGTTTGTGTGTGTAGGAGCGCGAGTGCGCAAGGGCACGTGTCCAAGTGCATGCTGCACATGCAGGGCATCTGTGTAGAATCTGGTCCTTTTGTGCGTAGATCCGTCTTCATACGCTCATAAATGATTCACTTTTAATGGCTCTCAGATTTACAGTGTTTGCTTTCAATAGCGTCATGAAACATGCTGGTGTGTGTATAGTAGGGTTAGTATTGACTGGGATGAGCTTGCTTTTCACTGAAATACAGAGCCTCTGAATATTTTGCTCAGTCACCACAGCAGTATATTGGATGTGTGATTCATAAACTTGTTTATTTCTGTTCTGGTTAGATTGGAATGAACCAGTGATATCCATCCTCTAACACTTATATGCATAGGCAGCCTCTTTAGTATCGTAATTGTGTCCTGTAACTCGAGGTAATGGTGCAAGTGAAATTTTAGCTGCTGAAGTCAGTTGGTGGTAAGATGAGCTTGTCTGTGTCTGCTGGGAGTGTGTTCACTAAGGGTCTTTTCTCTCTGCAGCCTGGCCTTCGGGACCCTCTACCCTGCCTATTCCTCTTATAAGGCTGTGAAGACGAAAAACGTCAAGGAGTATGTGAGTATTTCAGTACAGCTTCAATTAAGATATTTATCCTGACCTGATTTTTTTTATTTTTTATGTTATAGTCATATTCATTTATATTTAATTATATTGCCATTAAGTGGACAAGATTTTATTTTAGGTGGGTCACTTTGGCAGAAAATAATGAAGCTCCTAGTATATTGTATATTATAATACCCAAATTCCGGAAATGTTGGGACGTTTTTCAAATTTGAATAAAATGAAAACTAAAAGACTTTCAAATCACATGAGCCAATATTTTATTCACAATAGAACATAGATAACATAACAAATGTTTAAATGGAGAAATTTTACACTTTTATCCACTATATGAGCTCCTTTCAAATTTGATGCCTGCTACAGGTCTCAAAAAAGTTGGTACGGGGGCAACAAATGGCTGAAAAAGCAAGAAATTTTGAAAAGATTCAGCTGGGAGAACATCTAGCAACTAATTAAGTTAACTGATATCAGGTCTGTAACATGATTAGCTATAAAAGGGATGTCTTAGAGAGGCAGAGTCTCTCAGAAGTAAAGATGGACAGAACTCTGAAGGAGTGCGTAAAAAGATTGTGGAATACTTTAAAAACAATGTTCCTTAGCGTCAAATTGCAAAGGCTTTGCAAATCTCAGCATAACATCATCAAAAGATTCAGAGAAACTGGAGAAATCTCGTAAGGGACAAGGCCGAAGACCTTTATTGTATTCCCGTGGTTTTCGGGCCTTCAGACGACACTGCATCACTCATTGGCATGATTGTGTCAATGACATTACTAAATGGGCCTAGGAATACTTCCAGAAACCACTGTCGGTAAACACAATCTGCCGTGCCATCTGCAGATGCCAACTAAAGCTCTATCATGCAAAAAGGAAGCCATATGCAAACATGGTCCTGTGGGCCAAGGCTAATTTAAAATGGATTGTTTGAATCCAAATGGATAAATAAACGTAGCAGGATTAAAATGGATTGTTTGAATTGTTGAGTGGAAAAGTGTTTTATGGTCAGACAAGTCCAAATTTGACATTCTTGTTGGAAATCATGGACGCTGTGTCCTCCGGGCTAAAGAGGAGGGAGACCTTCCAGCGTGTTATCAGCGTTCAGTTCAAAAGACAGCATCTCTGATGGTATGGGGGTGCATAAGTGCATAAGGTATGGGCAGCTTGCATGTTTTGGAAGGCACTATGAATGCTGAAAGGCTCTAAAACCTTTATATACAACATATGTTCCCTTCCAGACAATGTCTATTTCAGGAAAGGCCTTGTGTATTTCAGCATGGTAATAATGCAAAACCACATACTGCAACAATTACAACAGCATTGCTTCGTCGTAGAAGAGTCCAGTTGCTAAATTAGCCTGCCTGCAGTCCAGATCTTTCACCTATAGAGAAAAATACGTCAAAGACGACCATGAACTCTTCAGCAGCTGGAAACCTTTATCAGGCAAGAATGGGACCAAATTTCAACACCAAAACTCCAGAAACTCATAACCTCGATGCCCAGACGTCTTGAAAAGAAGAGGAGATGCTACACCATGGTAAACATGCACCTGTCCCAACTCTTTTGAGACCTGTAGCAGGCATCAAATTTGAAATGATCTCATTTTGTGCACAAAATTGTAAACTTTCTCAGTTTAAACATTTATGTTATCTATGTTCTATTGTGAATAAAACATTGGTTCATGTGATTTGAAAGTCTTTTAGTTTTTTTCTTCAAAAAAACAAAACAAAAAAAGTCCCAACATTTCCGGAATTTGGGTTGTATTTTATATACTAATGATAGATAATATATAATAGATACACACACACACTATATTTTATTGCAGATTTAGTGTAAACTGTCGATAACAACATTTGGTGCCAAAATAGCTAGTTATTTATACAATATGGTGATGAGGTTAAATAGTTGAGCCTGATGAATCTATTAAACAATACAATTTGTGTAAAAATATGAGTAAATTGAATATTTATTTTTCTTAAGGATCCTATTTGCATTTATTAAACTAAATGTATTACTAAACTATTAAAAAAGGAACAATGTACCTTTATTGCTTCAAAAAAAAGAACAACAACTTTGACATCAGTTTGTACCCTATTCATGTAAAATGCCATAAGATAAGAGGGACAAAAAGCTTTTTTTATTCCCTAATATTTTAAGAATAAATACTGATATGATAAATTATAAATAAATAAATTATTAGAGAAATATTTTTTTTTTATCACATATAATAAATATTTATTATATAGATGCATGCATCTTATTATCTCAGGTTACTGGTTGCTATGGAAACCACTAGGGCAGCAGTTTGCTCCCAGACACCATTTTTAGTCTCATCTGTATTACAAACAGAAACGCTTTCCATTAATTTAGACATGTTTAGTAAACAGTTTGGACATTATTATAATTTTTTTTATTCTTGTATATTATTCTTTATTTATTTATTTTGTGGACCTAGATTTAGTAAATGCACAAGCTGTTTAAGACGATCACAGTGTGTCATTTGATAATAGCTCAACTGGTTATTAATCTTATTGGCAGTACAGATGAAGACATGACTGGCAAATCCGATGGCAATGGCGACTCATGCATAACACACAAGGCTATTCAGCAAGAGCATGTGACCTGATGCATGCCGATGTCATGTGCACACGTGCTTGATTAAAACATCTGTGTGTGTTTTTTTTTCCTTCCTCAGGTGAAATGGATGATGTACTGGATAGTGTTTGCGATATTCACTACAGCAGAGACGATCACAGATATGCTTCTCTCTTGGTCAGTCAACTGTTAATACTGTATTTTAGATACATTTATCATGCTATATACATTTTTATAAGCTACACAATTTGTTTTATAGTGATATATTATGGTCATCTTCATCCCAATCATTGTTATTATTGATTATTAATTTATCTTAAGTTTTGTTGTATTAATTGTTTATATGTTGACCTCCCATCTTGCCAGGTTTCCATTTTATTTTGAGCTTAAGATCGCCTTTGTTGTCTGGCTGTTGTCCCCGTACACCAAGGGCTCCAGCGTGCTGTACCGCAAGTTTGTGCACCCCACTCTTTCCAATAAAGAAAAGGTACATCAATATGATCATTAATATAATCGAACTATTATTAGAGGTGGTTGTTTTCAAACAGGTTTCCTGACCAATCAGAGAGTTAAGGCAGAGTAATGAATTTGTGTTGCATGACATATGTGTGTGTTACAGGAAATTGATGAGTACATAACCCAGGCTAAAGACCGCAGTTATGAGACCATGATGCGGTTTGGGAAGAGAGGGCTCAACATTGCAGCTACTGCAGCCGTCACAGCTGCCACAAAGGTGAAATCACTGAATAAATGTATTAATTTGTTTAAAAGAAATCTTATTGGCCACAAACTTTTGATCAGTAGTGTATAATAATATTTCTTTCTGAAATAAGAATTGCTAAAAGTAAAAAATACCTTTTTGCGCTGGAAAATATAGGCAAGGCAAGTAAAAATACTGGTCTGAAATACTAGCCCAGCATATAAAAATATTTATTGTTGTGACCTGTAGGTGTTATACGGCGGTGCAGATGTTTGTTGCATATTGTGTAAAGTTAAGGAAGAAATGTATCAGCGTATATTGTGTGTGGAGTCGCTGTTCAATGCACATTTGTCTTTCTTTCAAACTGTGTTCAGCAAAGAACTTTATTGACATATGTAAAAGTACAGTAATATTGTTACGCATCTAGAATAAGAATATGCAATTGTAATGTTTGTCTCTTGTGTTATTGAACTGCAGGGTCAGGGTGTGTTATCAGAGAAGCTGCGCAGCTTTAGCATGCAGGATCTGACTCTGATTCAGAATGAAGTCGCCCTGCACTTGGACGACACAGACGACACGCACACCGCAGCCACGCTACCTCGTGCTAAAACAGTCACACGCACAGGTAACACACACGGCTACCGCCCTCCTAACTAGGGATGCTAACGATTAATCTGCTATCTATTAATTGTTGATAATAATTTAATCTATAAAACTTATCGATGGTCGATAATGATGACCTTGCTTAAGAGTGTGTAGTTTTTAGGTACGTGCTCAAAACACATGCAGCAGATACGAGGAAAAATGAAGCGAGAGCGCCGTAGTTACGCACTCTAAATCTATTTATGTCTTCAAGCCATCCAATGGATTTGGTAGGCTAGCCGTTTATCATGAAACATAACTAACCAAGGGTCCAAACAAGTGTTTTTACTGAACATAAGAACTGCTTATTAAGTAAATAAAAAGTACAGAGAATAAACAACAAGTAATAAGATCCTGGTGGATGAGTGATGAGCATCCAGCAAGGTTTTAGATGTGTGCTCCTATTCTGTGGCGCATGGTAAATCAAGACCTGTCAATCTGAGCGATCAAACCAGTCCAACTACGCTCCAGCTGTAAAACGGTTTTCAATTGGTCTCTACACATCGTACCTACCCACTATACCCACCCACCACACCCAGGATGCAGTTTCTATTGTTTGAAATTTCAAATGACATTGGAAAACACTGCGTCCCGGAAGTCCTATGGCTTTAATGAAGCAGCATGTCATGTCACTTTATACACTACACATTGTCTAATGTGTTTGGGCTCGTTCGTGACACCTGCTCTAAATAAAGAGATGTGATTTACTATAAACAAAAACGTGGCGCAAAAGCATAAAGTGTATGCTGTTTACACGTGCATTGGTGGCATTTTTTTCATACAAATACTTGGTATAGTTTGGTCTCTAACTGAAACAAATATGCTTGATGTATTCTGCTAACTGAGACTTTTCAACGATATATGACATAAGTCTATGTACGACGATTTTACAGATCACATTTTCATGTAAATGAAAATCCCTACTCCTAACAATATAAGCACACAGAATCGTAAGGCCCCGATATACTCACATCAGAGTTCTTTTTCGTTCTTCACTTTGGAGTAAAAAGATGTTTCAGAGGAAAACTAGTAGCAAACCTCGCAACGCCGCCCACACTGCTGAGAGCTGCATTTAGATGGATATGTAAATATATGCTGCGCACTTTCATTTCAATAACAAAATAAATGCACCAAAATGACAGAAGTGAGAAAACAGCAGTTAAGAAAGCATCTGATTATAGCGATGTGGATATGTTCACCAGCTCTGCTATTTCCGTAAAGTTCGCATTGGTAAGCTGTTTCGAAGTCCTGAAACTATCTACAAATGAACTTTGTTTTGACCTGATGTTGTTTAAAATAATGTCACACCAGTTCGTTCTTCAGTTTCGCTTGAAGTATCTCGAGGACTTAACTTTGTGGAACTAAAACATAATAGGCCACGTTCACACAGTCAGTGTTTGGTTTCAAAGCCGTAACAGGTGTGACTCCCTAAATTTAATCCTGTACATACAGGAACAGATGGGTGTGGATTGAAAAATGTTGGTATGTAACCACAATAAATCTACTTCTTTTAATGCTTGTATAATCATAGTGAGAGATAACTAAACTACTATTTTAAATAGTAAAATGTCTTGTTCAAACACACACAGGCAGGTCAGTGAGGTGTGTATATGTGTGTGTGTTTGCTGACTCACTGAAAGCCGCTCTGCAGGCAGCCATTGTCTCAGCCTGTTTATAATGCTGATGCTGATGTGACCAGCATGTGATTCAGCTGCCTACTGGATGAGCGAGAGGAGGGGTCAATCTGCTGGAGTTTGTTCATACGCAACTGCACTCTGTTTTCTATTTGTTGGATGAGTTTCAGCACTCATTCAACTGAATCGAGATCATACAGTTTGGTCTCTTCACACACTGTGACGCCATTAAACTGGCGAGTTGCTGAAGGTCATGACCCCCATGTGAGGCTTTACAGCAAACACGAACAAAGCCTGTGGTAGAATCATCCAGAGTTACACAGAGTTGATGATTTCAATAATTAGATGTATATTGATTCTGCCAATGTTCACACCACAAGACAAATTTTATGCTCCGATTAAGTTGATTTATTTAGTTTTATTCACATGAACTCTTAAATATGGCTCATTTTAGGTACTGGTCTGTAACGTATACCGAACAGGTGACCGTTCTAAACTCACCTTTTTTTTATCGTATCATAACATAATCAACAAATTTCATATCACTTAATTGATATTTAGTTTGAAACATTTTTTGACTTTGATTTTTTTAATATACATTTTAAAACACATTTCCAGTGTATTTTCATATATGAAAGTGGCCGCAATTTAAACTGAAAATGTCAGAAAATGTCAGAAAAATCCAGTTTGAGTGTGTATCCTCAGACAGGGGTTTTCAAACTGGGGGCCTTAAGGGGGGTGTTAGAGGTTCTGTGAAAAGTTCAGGGAAAAATGTAAAAAATCTTAATATGCAAATTAAATTAAAGCCAAATTATTATAATATATATTTATAAATATGTAAATATAATATATGTAATTCTGTTTTAATAAATATGCTTTATTCTGTTTTCTAAAGACTGTTACTTTGTTATATTTTGTTTCTCTTTATGTTTATATAACTTACAGCAACCTAATGGTGGGTAGAAAAGAGTATATAGTACATGCATATTTCCAGATAAGATTTTACACATTTCTAACAATTTTCTCTACAAATGGGTTTTTAAGCATGATTATGTATATGAATTGGGAAAGGGGTCCCACACAAAGAGATCAGGGATCCATGGCATCGTTTGAAAACCCCTGGCCTGAGAGACCTACTTAAAATAATTTGCCTCAGACTAATAAAAAGCAAACGGTAACATGTCACATTTATACCAGCTGCTTATCTAGAGGGGAAAAATCCAGTACAGCACATGCTGCAGAGTAGGAATTATGTTTAAAACTGTATTCATTGCTATTGTTTTCCTCAGTTCGTGCCACACCCATCCCGGCTGACACTGAATCACAGCACAGCTCTCGCTCTGATGACCAGTCAGATAGCAGGACTGAGCATTCAGATGAAGATGTAGCTGATAAAGCCCCTAAACGCACCCCGAGCGTAAGAACAGCCAAGAAACCGGCTGCTGCCAAGACAGAGGTACATGATTCAATTGCTTTTTCTGCCTACCGCCCTCTTTTTTTTTTTTTCTTTTCTTTTTCTTTCTTGTTTCTTTTATACATAGACCGGGCCTAAAATTAACTTTTTTCCACACCTGCCAATGGCCGATGACTTTTTTTTACCAGCCATAAAACCTTTTGCAAAAACAGGCAATTATGAAACCAACATTTTTAATATCAGTGAAAATCCACAATTTTCTATTCAGGTTTCAATACCACAGCAAAAAGTACCATTCTAACTAATATTAATTTAAAACAGTCTGTAATAAAATAAGAATAAATAATCAAAGCAATAGCACAATAAATATAACACAACACTGATACAAATGAAATAAACAATGCTTTTCAGGTAGGTTTTTCATGTAGTTCTAACAGTAGTTTTCAGGTACAGAAATGAAATAATCAAATGTAAAATAACACTACATAATCTTCACTATATCAATTAAACATAAATTAATCCATAGTCAGTCAAGAGCAGTAAGTGTTTGTTTTTAACATTTAAAAACACAGACAGCAGCAGGTATATTAGGCTGCTGTCACTTTAAGACCGAATACACGGATCCAGTATACCAGGGGCGTAGCCATCATTTCAAAAGTGAACCAGTTATGTGACCATTGAATAATTGATCGATATATATATTTTTTTTTTTTCTCATCTCTTGCTTTTAATTTGAAATCAATTCACTTTTAATAAGAAATCAAATACACTGCTGAACAATAAACAATATCTAATATTTGTCCCTATATTTTATGACAATTTTATGATTGGTTTATGTACTACAAACACTTGTGCATTAAGTTCTTATTAATTTTATACAATGTAAAAAAGATCAAAGAATAAGGCAGAACATACAGTACTTATCAAAAATTTGGAAACATTACAATTGCACAATTGAAATATGTCTCTTCTGCTCACCAAGGCTGGATCTGTTTAATCAAAAAATGCAGTAAAAACGGTAATATTGTGAAATAGTATTACAATTTAAATGAGCTGTTTACTATGAGAATATATTGTACAATATATGTGGTCAAAGCTGCATTTTCAGCATTATTACTCCAGCCTTCAGTGTCACATGATCCTTCAGAAATCATTATAATATGCTGATTTGCTGCTCAAGAAACATTTCTGATAATTCTAAATGTTGAAAACAGAAATTAATACTTTTATTCATCAAGGATGCATTAAATTGATTAAAAGTGACAGTGACAATAAATGCAAATAAATTGAACTTTCTATTCATCAAAGAATCCAGAAAAATTAAATGTATGATGGAATAATTTTAAGCACACAGATAATAATCATAAATGTTTCTTGAGCAGCAAATCATTATATTATAATGATTTCTGAAGGATCATGTGACACTGAAGACTGGGGTAATGATGCTGAAAATTCAGCTTTGATCACAGGACTAAATTACACTATTATCTATTCACATAGAAAACGGCTATTTTAAATTGAAATAATATTTTGCAATATTACTGTTTTTACTGTATTTTTTTATTAAATAAATGCAGCCTTGGCAAGCATAGACTTCTTTCAAAAATAAAAAGATTGTCAATTAGCGCTGCATTATTCATATACTTTATTGTCAATAAATACCTTGAGATGGCTTGAAAAGCACATAATCCATATCTTGCCGCATTTGCATGTTTATTGTCTTCACGTTTCATCAGTCAAGGCGTTTCTGCGCTTTATTCAGCTGCTGCTAGAGCGAATAGCTGAATTACTTCTACGAAACCGTTTTGGACTTTCTGGGAGAGAGCGCCCTCCGGCTTCTAGTATGAATGATATTACACGAGAGTGAGCGCCACATAATGTTTAGATCACCTCATTTTAGTTAAGAATAAAACGACAGGTCATGTATAGACTATCTTGCCGAAAAAAGTGTGGGGGACAAATTTACGCTTTATTAAAATATTCTATACCTATGCAGTATACTGATACATTCTGTACACAAATGCGTTTTTTCTTTCTCAACTGTTTACATTCATTTAAGATATGTTTACTAAGATACTTGTCAAGATTGGCTTTTTTTTGACAATTTTGTGTAAATGTATCCATTCAAGCACAAGAAGACGTAAAAGAGAGCTCAATTTATTATTCACGCGCTGTCTGAGACACGGCTTTCTACATACACGCAGTGTGCGAGTAATGAATTGAGTTCCCTGAGTTCCCTTGAATATTTTTAAATTGGCAAGGCTTAAACTTTTGTGACGATGCAGCACTGGCCTGTCAACTGTCCCATTCATGTTTGTTTACGTTCATGTTCTCACAACATTGCAGTGTTAGAATTTATAAAAATCTTACCGTCCAAACAGAGATTGACACATTTCATATACTCACCAATGCTGATTTTTACTTTTATTTGGCGTTTGGCAAGTGTTAATTTTAGGCCCTGCTCATTGACACACGCTGATTCTAATTAGGAAATAATATTCATTACATGTATCTAAATAATACAGTGTGTTATAAAGCATGCGAAGGTGGAAGTATCCATTTTCTAATACAAATGTCTTGACACTGCCTATACTTCTGTTTTCACAAACTGTATTATTTGCAGCACATGTTTCTCTTCTTTAAAACTCTATGAAAACACAACTGAAGTGGATCATACATCTTGTGCACTATTTATCAAGTCTTCAGTTCTGAAGAAATATGAAAAGCCTGCAGCTACTGAAATGAGTAAATAAATGTTCCTGGGTTAGATGTTTTATTTGCCATACCCACAATTCAGAGCTTATTTTGTCACTAGTAGTTTGTAATATGTGATTGCCACTCTTAAAGCACTCTTAGAGTTCTCTGAAATACAGTGCATTCAGAAAACATTCAGACCAATTAATTTAGTCACATTTTATGTTGCACCATTGTGCTAATGCTTTAATTTATTAGTTGTTTTTTTTTCACATTTATGTAAACTCCACATCCCATAATGACAAAGCAAAAATCAGATTTGTAATAAGCTTATCTCTGGTGCATCCCATTTCTCTGTTTCTACCTTTTGATTGAAGTAAATCTGTGGCAAATTCAATTAACTGGAAATTATTTGGAAAGCTCAGTGTCAGGATTGTGTCGAGGCACAGATCTGGGGTAGGCTAGAAAAAAAAAAAGCTGGATTGAAGGCTCACAAGAGCACAGTGGCCTCCATTTTTCTTAAATGGAAGAGATTTGGAACAACCAAGACTCTTTCTGGCCACCCTATATGAACTGTAACAATGGCAACAGTTTTACTGTATCAAATCCAGACCTAATCTTTTGGAAGTGCAGATAACAGCGTCTTTTTGACATGTTGACAACACAAACCAAACTCTTCCAGGCCCCAGCTACAACTACATTGTTTGAGTGTCAAAGTAGACGTTGTTTGCGGGCAGCCAATGAAGATATTAAATAGTTTTAAATAAAGTTTTATTTAATATTTTTTATTATTGATTTTTTAAAAAAAATTTTTTTTATGGCCAATTCCAATATTTATGGGAAAATTGGATACTGGTTGCCAATTTTTTTTTTTTTCTTTAAGCAATTTTATTTGTTGTTTATTTGTTCTATAACAGGCCAAACTGGCCTTAAACAAAAAAAAAAAAAAAAAATACGTGTAGGCATTTGGTATACAGGCACCACTGCATTTTGAGCATGAGCAGTTGTTTTTGCTTTAAATTAAATTTTATAATTTCAAGATTTACAGAAAAAAACAGCATGGTCTGACTTTACAGCTTTGTGAAATTATGCTACATAAGACACCTGCACAAAACAAAAAATAGCAGACAGACTGAATGAAAATGCAAATTCACTCTCTAACAGTAGGTGGCGCTTGTGGAACAGCAGCAATATAGCGTTTCCTTGGTTACCGCTGTACACAAAGCACGGATAGCCTATTAGGCTATCTAAGTAGCTTATTTATAAAATACTTATATGGAGATTGAAACTTTTCTAAAGACAGCTCCCTTCTAAGTTACATTCATATAAAACCTAATTCAATATTTATATTTTTCTTCCTATATTTCACAAACAGTGAGCTTAGCCTGGGACAGTATTTGCTCTGTTGGCGCGTGTGTTCTTCTCTTTGAGTCCGTATTCAGCATGTGGCTGTGTTAACGTCCTGTTTAAAGACTTCGTAATATTTCCACACAAATGACAGTGTGGAAAATGACTGCAAAGCAGTTTGTTTGCAAGTCCAGAATGGATATTGGCTAAAATAAAACTAATAACCGTTCTGATTTATTTTTTATTATTGTTCAGATCATCCCCAGGCCGGAATGGACACCTTTGTGGGTCGTATTTAGCCCACGGGCCTTGTTTGACATCTGTGTATTATACAAACAAACCTACATAGTTTTGAGCAGTAAGTAAAACAGGAATTACTGGGCCTGTTTACACCTGGTCACGTCATGTTTTACTGATCGGATAGCTATCTTGATTTGTCAAAAACAGTTTCATTTATGCTTGGCCACATAAATGTGTCACCGCAAAACATATATAAATCTGATTTTCAATTCCCGCATTATAGAGTAGTCATATCTGGCTATAACGTCATATAGCCTATAACACTCTCACACGTTTATTTTTTTACAGTTTTGGGAGGAGTAAAATTTACATATGTGGTTTCAGCAACAAGATGGATTTACAAATGTCTAGTTTCTTTTGGAATGAGTCTCAAACCACCTACTGAAGTGGTTTGAGTGATCTGATTTAAATCTGTCTCAAAAGCGTTTCGGAGGGCATATTAGTCTATTCACGGATAGCTATCCGTTCAGAGAAAACGCATGAAGCGACCAGAAGTAAACCGGTCCACTGACGAGTTCAGAATTGGTTCTTTCTTTTAGGAGACTCCATTTATCATGCACTTTGATCTTTGCAGACCTATTACATTGACAAACAGCTATATTACACATGAAAGGTAATATCTGAAAAAGCATAATAGGGGAACTTTAAGGCTTTTGAATACTTATGCCAATGTGATATTTCAGTTTTTTTTTTTTTTTTTAATACATTTGCAAATCTTTTTTTCCTTAACCCTTTTGTCATTATGGGTAATGGAGTGTAGATTTAAATAATAATAATAATAATAATTTAAAGCTGTGGTCACATTTAGAATTTTTGAGCTTTTGTTTGGCAAATTTTCAACATTTCAATAGGATTCCACATGATCTGGAATTTTGCGTGAGGGCAAAAGATTTCCTTACGCAGGTTTAGCGACAAGTCTAAGTTGGTCTTTTGGATTTACTGCACTGATCAACAGAAAGCTTGGTTTGAAAGTGACTTCTGTGTGAGCAGTGCTTCATTTATCGCTACACAATTGACAATAGACATTTTTGCCTGCAAAATGCCTTGGAAAAAAAAAAAGTTCATAAAGAGATCGTAAAACTAATCCACATAAATTGAGTGGTTTAGTCCAATTTTTCTGAAGAGACGCGATCGCTTTATATGATGAACAGATTTAATTTAGGCTTTAATAAACATTCATCAACTCGCACATCAGTTGTGGTAAATGGAAGCATGGTAAACTCATGTTTGCTTGATGTGCGAGAACCAATGAGGTAGGGTTGAGACAAATAAATCAATGCATCGTGAATCGAGAAATGATTCTGGATCAATTCTGAGATTTTCCGAATGCATTGCAATTCAAAGCATTTTTTCCAGCGGCTAGTGTTCTTTTCCAGTTGTTTTCAATGGGAGGATTTTTTTTAAACGGCAGGAGCGTAACGAGGCACAGAGCTTCTTTTTCACACGCTCAGCATTTTTACCGGCCAGCCGTCCAATCAGAGTGGAGGAGGGGCAGGACAAATCCAGCACCGACCAACTATCACAACAGTCTTGCTGTACAACAACATCAGCAAGAAGAGAACGGAACAAAATGGATGAGAAATTAATATTGCTGGTCTCCAAGCATACATAGCAAGTACTCTACATTGTCGACATTTTTAGTCTGAAACAAATTATCTGCGAAATCATTTACAAGTGCCGCAGATATTCCGTATCATAGCAACAAAGCAACTCAGCTGGAAAAAAACAAACAAAAAACACTGCGATGCCCAAGCGCTCACAGATAAGTGTTTTCAGCTGGCTAAAAAAAGTTTTGGTGGACACGCAGCCTTCGAAACAGCTGTACTCGGCTTGCTTCCAATTTCTTAAACACACCACTTGAGCCTTCTATAAAATAATCATTCATAAAGTTCGAAAAGGTTGAAGCGAATTACAAGGGTGTTTGCGGTGCTATAAATAAAAGCATTCTGAGGTGCAGGTCCATTCTCAGACTCAGCCAAACGCACAAGCGCTTTTTAGTGATCTTCTTCATGAGCATTTGAGCATGCAGTTAAAATATAGCCTAGAGCGCCATCTGCTGTTATAAACCAAGCTCAGAATCGATTCGAGAGAGAATCGCGATGCATTCGGAAAATCTCGGAATCGGTCTACAAATCGCGATGCATTGATTTATTTTTCCAGCCCTACAATGAGGTTCATTCTCGTGTGTTATTCAGCACGTTTGAGCTTTCGCAAGAACCAGGGAGGTTTGTTCTTACGTGTCAAGCATGTACAGTTTAGCGTCTGTTTATGTTTTCTGATCAAAGTTTATCTGTGAATAAAAGCCTAAATTCAGTCTGTTCATCATATAAAGCGATTGTGTCTCTTCAGAAAATTTGGACTAAACTGCTTAATTCATATAGTTTCACAATCTTTTTATGAACTTCTTGAAGCATCAAAGTAGTAGTTGAGTAGCTGTCAATGAACAAAAGTCTTACAGGTTTGGAACAACATGCGATTGTGTAAATGATGACATTTTGGGTGAACTAACCATTTAAGTCTGCATCAAAGCAAAATGAAGGGCTATCAATACTTTCTGAATGCACTGTAATCTGTTACATCAATCTACATTTTCCATGACTTGGTGTGTGAGATGTTGTGAGCACACGCCTTCACTAAATTGTTCATCCAGTTATTATAAATTGTTTTAACTATAAAAGTTATTAATGCTCTTTTTTTCTGCTATTCTGCTCACTATTTCCTGCTGTCATCTCCAGCCGACCACCAAGACAGTGAAGAAACCGCCAAAGAAGAAAGCCACACCCACGGTCAACAACAGTGCCGAATCACCATGAGTCACAGAGTTCATCCATCCCTGGACAACACACAAACATCACATGCTTCCTCATACTAACAACCAAATATTAGTGCTCTTCACTATAGATACGTACTGACACCCGCAGATACACACATAAACATCGCCTGAGGCTGTTTTTATCTAGTAGGTTTAATGCGGTGAGTATGTTTAGACATCAGGCTTCATGCGTTTTCCATTTGCCACGTTATCACTCCTGCGCGTGTGCTAAGTAAGGCTGGGTCTTGTCTTATTCTCTGTAGGCCTTATTATTAGAGAGCAGCTTTGTAAAGCATTAGACCAGGAAGCAGCGCCTGCACATAATTATACATCAACACTTCTGTCTCTTATATCCGCAGATTCCATACCAGAACTCCATGTTTTCCATAATACAGAATGGTCCCCCCCCCCCCCCCCCCCCCCCCCCCCCCTTTTTTTTTTTTTTTAGCATGTAGGACACGCGCTATGGGACGAACAAGAATTGGGAACAGAAAAATTGGGCTATTAAATGAATAGCAACAGACTTGATTTACACACGAGTGCAGCGTCCATAGAGCGTTGTGGGCGCCCAGAGCAGTTCTGTTCTTATTCCGGGTCACAGAACGTCCAGAGTTTTGTTGTGAATATTCATGATCAAAGAGGTCAGATGTCTACTGGAAGCTGCAGGCTCTCAAACGCTCTTGCCATTAATAGTGCTTTTGTCAGTTGGGGCTGGAGGCGTTCAACTCGTATAAGCAGTCCCTTGTGCTAATTTTACACTCGCATAGCGTGATGTTACACATTTTGAAAGTATTATAAGACATTTCTATTAACTGGTAGATCAGATTGCGGGTGTTTTGGTAGGGTACAAGATGAAAACAGTCACATGTTGGCCACAGAAAAGAGCAAGATCCCTCTGTCTTGAGTAATCTGTCTTTCAATGCTGGTATTTTTGTTGTTGTGGCTTGCTTGGGAAACTCATACTCCATATCAGTTTGTAATAATGTACTGAGCAGATTCGGTTGGCGCAGCACTAAGCATGGCATCACCTGAGAGTTGGCAGATGGTTCAATGTGGTCATTGTTGAAAATCATAGGTGCTTTTACAAATTATGCTGGCGTAAAACCCTCTGGTCCATTTTTAAAGACATCTATTCAATTTTTTTTTTTGTGTGTGTGTTGGACCCATGTTCACTTGAAATTGCATGTAGCCCTGAATCCAAATGTGGGCAGTTGTGTTTCCCAGCACAGCTGTTCAGAACTGAAGGATTTGGTGTTTGTTACTGATCTTGAGTTCAACGGCAGTTTGAATTGCGGTGTTGCAAAGATATTACATCTTGCAATCCTACTTGGAGCTAGTAGGGGGCGCTGCTGTACAGGAAAAGAGCACAGTGCTCTGCCTGTCAGATTGAATGATTACACATGGATGGGGAATGGTTTAAATCATTTGTTATTTAGCTGAAATTTATTTGAAAATGTTCATTTGTATAATACTATTGACTGTACAAAATTTCTGCCTTACTGTGATAGGCCTTTTAAGTTATTTTTTTCTTACTTTGTTTACGTTTAATTTGTCACTTTTGTAGGGTAGGATGGATGTACAGAAACATTTCTTGTAAAAAGTGCTATTTGTTTTGTGCATTGGTGTGGTATTTTAATTTAGTGTTTTGTCTTCTCTCTGCCTTATTTTGTAGAGAAATGAAACATGGGGGCAGTTGCGTTTGAGAAGAACTAATGATCGTTTTACAGTTCATTTTAACAGTGCAAAACATGCATCAGTCTTGCATTAGACACTCAAATATAATTAATAGCAGATAGACGTTTCCGGTTTAGAAATAACATGCGATAATGCATCTGTTGTCATGACACATTGCTGTCTTAACTATCATCATGATCTTTAATTCAGTGTTGCTGATTGGCAACTTGACATTTTCTGTCTCAGTCTCTTGAGTAATTCAGTTTTTAAAAAAGAAACAAAGATTTTTTTCTTCTTCTTCTTTCTTTTAATTAAATTCTATGTGTGGTTGGTTCTCACCAACCCACACAAAAATGACAAGTCAGTCGCACTTTTTTTTTTTTTTTTTTTTCCTGTTTTTTGCCCCCCTTTGTTCAGTATTTCTTATTTGCATAATCAAAAATGACAATAACTTGATTTTAATTCACCAATGTTTGCACTGAGATGTGACAAATTGAACATATTCAGTTTTTCTTTTATATTTTCTGTAGTGTGTTGGAAATTGGTGTTATTGCATAGATTTGAACTGTGAGAGGATAGTCAACATTAATATATTGTTTGTGCCAATTCTCAATGCTCTTACTATATTAAAAGAATGAAAAGAAAGAGATTGCTGCTACAGTAAGTGTGTACTAACTGACCTTGAATTATTATTCAATAAAAATGCAATTACATCCCTAATGGATTATTCATTTAACTCATTTAGTATGTAGTTTTAGCTATTTCTATTTCTATCTAATCTGATATTTTTTTCTTTTTTGAACTAAGAGTGGTGAAATGTACTAGGTATTTGTATCTGGCAAACCCACAGCAGTTCCGGAGAGCTCCATTCTTTGTTTGTTTATTTGTTACTTCAGCACATCCAGTGGTTTTGAAGCACATCATAAGGATTTTTCATAACGTTATGGAATACCTTCATCCCCTCTGTACAAGAGTAATAACTGTACCACCTTTAGCTGCATTAACAGCAACCATTCCTGTAATTTAATATCTGCCTTTAGTTTTTCATTGGAGGAGAAAGAGCTCTGTTTTGTGATGGTTTGGAAGCTGTAAGTTCTTAAGCGTAAACTGCTTGTTTCGGGTGATGCTGCATTTCCATTAGGTTCTAATATTACATTTTCGTTGATGTAAAAAGCATTCTGTCAGAAAGCTGTAATTACATATGAGCTATGACAAGATTTAGAGTAAGATGGGGGACGATGAAGAAATGTGCTTTTACATCTAAATTGTAACCTATTTAAATGTAAGTTTAGCATGTGCAGGATGATGATGCATCAGTCAATCTGAAATTGAAACATTTGCTAATTTAGTTGTCATAGCACAAAATGTTAAATTATTCAAAGAGACCTGGGGCAAGAAGCCAACACTGTCTTTGATTCTGAAACATTACCACCAGGAGCAAAACGAAAAAAAAAAAAAAAAAAATCAAATAAAAAAATTCAATATAACGTGATGCATATTAAGCCAGGTTACACAGAAAACAGACTGTTAGGATCGGTTTCCTTCAAAAATCCCATAAAATTGAAAAACTTTTCAGATTTTCCCTTAACAATATATGTGAGTTTTTCCAAAGTGAAACAATAAGACGATTCCTGTAACCATTGTTTAAAATTAGGGCTTTCTGTATTTTTTCCAGTGATGTGCTACTGTGAGTTTTGCTTGTAATAAACAGAAAATCAACATTTTCTTACAAGAACTGGCTAAAGTGCAAGTTACAGGGAAAATATTTAGTATACAAAGTTTAGGACATTTAGGAACATTTTGTTTCAAAGCCAGTGATTTAAAAAGTCTAAAACCTTTCCCCATAAATGTTGAACTTGAGGACACTTCCATTAGCAATTAAAAAATGTTCTATATCTCTATAGGTTCCATTTTATACATTGATCGAGAATGTTGGGATTAAATTTTATGTATTCATTCTGGAGTTATGTATACACTCAAAATCCATTTATATTGTAGTTGTTTAAACCTATTAATTGTCTGGGTCTGGGCCTTGAGTCAAAAACTCTGCCATTCATCCTGTTATATTGTCATTTATATCTTGGCACCTTTCCCTGCAGTTAGTGGAGATTAGTCTATAAAACACAGAAATTTGTTTACCACAATTAAGGTGGTTTAAAGTAATTCTTTTTCTAAAGGGGCCAGATCGGGTAAGGCAAGAGAGTCATTCTGTGCCTTATTAGTAAAATTCCTAATTTGAAGATAATTAAAAATGAGTTTTAGGTAAATCAAACTTTTGTCTTAAATCCATAGTTTTATTGCTGAATTGCTACCACCTTATTCAAACCTCTTAATGCCCAAATTTTAAAACCAGCTAAATTAGCTATCCTATTTAAAATTATGTTTTGGCAAAATTAGAATAATTAATGACAGCCAAAGCCTTGCCCCTTATTTTAATTGAAGAAATGTCATAATAGCAAATTAGCAACACTGTGAATTCAAATGGAAAGGTAGATTAAATCTTTTCCAATCTTTTCCGCGTTTCCACCGCAGGAACTAGGGACTTTGGGGTTGTATTTGGTGCGTTTCGACCACAGGAACCGGGGTGTAAATGAAGTTTGGTGTAAAAATGTCCCCTTTCAGAAAGTCCCTGCTCACAAGGTAGTACTTTTTTAAAGTTCAGGAAATTTCGGGGTTATGACTTAGGCACTGAAAACGCTGATTTGTTGAGTTCATGCAGCAATTTAATTGGTTGACCCTGGGCTTAGCAACCCCATCCCCCCCGAATGCCACCCTGACATTGAAGCGCATCGATTGCAACCATTTGATGCGTATGATCACCGGTGTGTTTAGAACGTTCACTGCAAAATTCAAACATGCTTTTTGCTGAGCCATAGATGCGCTCAGTGCTTTTCATAGCCTCACAACGATTCAGTGTTTTCAACTACATAAAACTTATTTTCAATTTCAGACATTTAAAATAAGTACTAGCAAAAAAGACATTTGTTGAATACACATTACACAACAACTCGCCACCCCCAAGACGTGTGTCCTGGTGCCAGTGTTGTGCCGGGGGTCTATGGGTCCCGTGCAGACCTCACACAGCCATAATGCAGATCTCACCGGAACACTTAAGGGGATTCTTTTTATGAAATATTTGGTGAAGAGGCTTCTAGCAATGCAATTTGAAGGAGAAAGATTCTGAGGAGTGTCGCTCTGCCTCCTTTTCGCACTCTTAGACAGGGCAAAAGGTGTTTCCCCACAGTGTCAGCTAGCTGTACGCAACATCAAGCGACAATCTCGAAAAGGGAACGTAGTTTTAAAAAAGTAAAACCAGACTTTTAAGAAGAAAAATTTCCTTTTGGGGGCTTTTCAAGATGGTTAATTAATTAAACCTGCAATTATGAAGGTAATCAGAAATGGGCAAATACTTTTCATGACATTAGATGATGCCAAATTCTTAAAGGAAGGAATAGTCATGTTATTTGCCATAAGCTCAAGTTGAAGGCTGTATTAGAGTTGGAGTTTTAATAGAAACATAGGTGGAGCAAGTAATCCAATTCTATCAGTTTGTAAACTGAGGGAGTTAATAAATGGATAATGACAAACAAACAGAGCTTTATTGAGCAGTAATGAATGTTATTGATGGTGTGTATCTCAAATCTCTGTAATGAGAAAGCTAATTATCTTTACCAATTAAAACCAGTTTAACTGTGCAAATAAAGAAGCAGAATGAATGTGAAATAATTATACTTTCAGTCAGTCACATTTCAAGCCATGTCTATCTCACAAGTGCACACATTAGCTTCAAATGCCACATTATATGCTACACTAATTAAAGCACATTTCTGTGTGAAGATAGCAGCTTATTTTACAGAATATTAAGGCAAAAAAATTCAGCATTAATTCCAACAACAGTTTTTATGCCTACAAAGTCTTTTTACGATTAGATCCACTAACTCTACTTTCAGCAAAAGTGCTTGTGTTTCACTGTATCCGTCATGCATTTATGTGAAACTGGTGACACTGGTGAAAGTTAGCTGGTTACATAAGGCTCTGCAGTAATTGAATCTCATTACTGCCGAAGTCCCGTGGTGTGTGGGGTGATTCCTGGGACGTGGGCTGATGTGAACCCCCAGATGAGGGAATCCCTGAGTTTGCCTGGCGCTTGCATCATCTCCCTCTCTCCTATAGGTTTGTCTCCTCCGCTCTCTGCCCACCTCTCCATGGCAGCAGGACGAGGGGTTGCTAGGTGGCCAGCTCTCTCGCTGTTTGTTTGCTTCCCCAGAGACTGCGGGGTTTGCACTGACTATTCTGACGTCAGCAGGAGAAACCCTGTTACACTGCATCAGCTGGGCTACGAAGAGGCCCACATAACAGTTCTCTCCCACTGCAATGAAAAAGCACATTTCTGGCTGTATTTTAACCAGATCACAGTTTTCTCCTCCATCCACCCTGTACTTTCATTGCCATGAATTTATATTTATTTTTGAGGAGGCGTATGTGCATGTACAACAAGTGCCATGTCTATTTTGACTATAGATTTGGTTCAGAAGGGTGTAGAGAAACTTTTAAAATGCTTTTTGATAGTCTTTCATCTCAGAGCTCAAATCTAAAAGACATTTTAGACACATGCAGTATTCTGTTGCTTAAGCCACATTTTTCCATTATAAAAAAAAAAAATTCCAAGTGACATTTATTGTTCAAAAGTTTTGCTCAGTAATTTTTTTTTTTTTTAAATAAATGAATACTTTTATTTAGCAAGGATGCATTAAAGGAATGAAAAGTGACCGTAAGTACATTTATAATGTTACAAAAGTTTTCTATTGCAAATAAATGCTGTTCTATTCATATTCTTTATATTCATCAAAGTACACTGAAAAAGATTATCAGTTTCTACAAAAATATGAAGCAGCACAACTGTTTTCAACATTGATAATAATAATAAATGGTCCTTAAGCATTAAATCATCATATTAGAATGATTTCTGAAGGATCATGTGACACTGAAGACTAGAGATCAGCTTTGATCACAGGAATAAATTACATTTTAAAATATATTACAATAGAAACCAGTTATTTTAAATTGTAATAATATTTCCACAATATTACTGTTTTGATGTATTCTTTGATCAAATAAATGCAGCCTTGGTGAGCATCAGAGACTTATTTTAAAAAACTAAAAATCTAACCAACCCCAAACAAACATTTGAACAGTAGTGTAATTTTAAAGAAATATATTTAAGATGCTCTCCTAAAGCAAAACATTTCACACAATGAAGTTTGTGAAGACTTAAATGTTAAAACAATAGATATACTGTTTAAAACCAACACACACACACACACACACACTTTCTGGTTGTCAAAACGTAGTGGATTATGTTTATATATATATATATATATATATAGTATCTCAAATGAAATTAATACATTTGTAATTGTTAATTAAGAGTCTAGATTTTTGGGGATCAAAAAGTATAAATGGATTGAATGATCCTGTATGACCAGCAGAGGGCCTTGTTTGATCAAGAAAGACAGTGATGGCGGTCTCCAGTAGAGCTCCCAAAACACCGTTTTCAGCTTATTTTTTTTAGCAGCTCCTGCCATTTTCGTCCTTCAAAAACGTGAATGTTGTGGTCAGGTATGAGAACAAACAAGTATTTTCCCTCCCACTAGTTTTGATATTTTGGTCTTCATAATTTTTACGAAAACAAACGACATCTCACTGGTAAATTTGTTGAGGCACAGTTAAGGAACAATGCGTCATGTAGAACTGAAGTACAACACCACTGTAGTTCTGTACTGTTACATACATCAGCGTAAACAACTTGTTTGTTTTTGTGTACTCATTACTTTTACTTTTTTCACTTTTAGTAACGGGTGGGTATAGTATAGTACACTATATTGATATCAAACTTTATACATTCTCAATTTAAAATCTCTAACATTGTTATAATGTACAACATTCAACATCTAACAGATTTTATATACGGTTTTATATATGTATATTAAAATATGAGAGGTCTTACTAATTTCTTTGTACTGAGTGATATAACAGCAATGGTGACTGGAAGCAGTATTTCAGTTACACAGAACCAAAACCTAAAATCTAAACTTACCTTAAACTTTAACACTATTCTGCCCCTGCTTTGCAAACACTGATGCTTCCTTCAGGAATCTAGCTAGACCTTGTACATTTTTTGAAGTGATTATTAAAAAATTCAATACTGCATGCAGCGCTATTCAAGGAAGTTTGTTGCCATGTGATTAAGTATCAAAAGATGATGTTCGGAATTTTGTACTTAATTACAATTGTGTCATTTCTGAATCATAAATTATGTCAAAACTTTAAAGCATTTTTAAGCACCATACACTTTTTTTTTTTTTTTTTAACATCAAGCATCTGTGAAACATTACTTTTTTGTTTATTCGTTTACTGGCCTTTCATGCATGAGTGATTTTTATGTCATTTATCCATAGTATTTCATTACAATGGACTTTCTCACATGAAAACAAATCTTTGTCCGTGTCCCTGTTGCATGCTGTTTTTGTTTGGATCACGTCTAATGTTGTCGCTTTCTCGCTCTCTTCCTCTCCTCTAGCTTTCTTTCCTCCACCCCTCCATTCTTGTCCTCCGGTAGCCATAGCAACGTGTGCTGCGATGGTGCAGGGCCTCTGGCAGGTGACACAATGCGGCTAATTACTGGCACTTAGCTCAGTGCTAATTAAAGCGAGCTCAGCTAATCGGGGGGTCAAGTGGACCTGCTGATCCATCCATCCTTCCATTACTCCATCCATCCTTTACCTTTACCTTTAGCCTAAACTTTCCCAGCCCCTCAGAGAGAAGCTATCTCTCTCTCTTTCTCTGTCTGTCTGTCTCGCTCTATCAGACAGCTGGCATCCACACAGGGGTTGAGGGTTTGACCTTCCTGCTCTCCAGGCTCTCTCAGCATCCGAGTAAACAGACAAATGAATCTCTACAAAGGTGAGGGTCAATTTATCTAATTTGGTCGAGGTTGGTCAGCCAAGATTACCTTGTCTCTGCTGGGAGGAACACTTCTATTCTATCGTTCTGTCTCTTGCTCTCTCTTTTTATTTCTCACACGTTTTTGTTCTCATGTTCTATACGTCTCCAGTATCACATGTTCATTCTCCTCTGCAGCACCTTTGCTTACACTGCTCTCCTCTTCTGTTCCCTGATAAAAAAGTATTGTATCAGTACTATGGTACAGTGATGGTATCGTGTCTAAAAGTCTATGGTATTTCCATGATAATATGAAAAACAAGTTATGACCATGGTGCCAGATAAAAAAAAACAAAAAACCCTTTAACATGCTACCATCTCTGAAAAAACATGGTATACCATGGTATCATATCCAAAAATTATATAATATACCATAACTATATATATATATATATATATATATATATATATATATATATACTATTTATGCTTTATTTTATAGTTTTATTTAAAAAAAACAAAAACACATTTAAACTATTATAAACATATACGTTTGAAAACAGTTGTACTGCTTAATATTTTTGTGAAAACTGTGATATTTTTTTTTAACATTACAAATGTCTTTACTGTCACTTTTGGTTAATTTAATGCTCCCTTCTTGAATAAAAGTATTAATTTCTAAAAAACAAATTAAAAATCTTACATACTATGAGAAAGAAAGTACTTATGTAATATTTAAAACATATTGGATTTGAATGTCCAGCAAAAATAGCTATATTAAACTAAATAACTGTTTTATTAGATATTTAACTAAAAACCTTGCCTCGCTGTAAAACTGAACAGTGAAATTAATGAAATGAGTTTGTTTCACTCAAATAATAATGAAAGTTTGTTGTACTTATTAGAGAAAAAGTTGTGTGAACTCAAATTTTCATTGTAGTAAGCTGAACTGAATATGATTGAGTTGTGTTGCAGCAGATTTCTCAGCATGCTTTGTGCGTCAGACTGTGTAAATAAATGTAAAAAAAAAAAAAAAAAGTGTTATTTTGTGTGTGTTTTGCACAAGATTAGCATAGGTAGACATAAGTGCCTTTGATGTGACTATTAATGAAAGACACCTGTGCACCACACTGCTCTTGCCCCCATTTGTCACAAAAATATTCCACAAAAAAAGTCCTACTAACTTAAAAAAATGAGTTAGTTCATTTAAATGTTTTGAGTTTTCTAAACTTAGTGAGTTTTACTGTGTGCTTACAGTTCTTTCTTTCTTTCTTTCTTTCTTTCTTTATATCTATCTTTCTTTCACTCGAATTATTATTATTATTTTTATTTTTTTTACCGTTCACTCATTCATATTGTTTCATTGTTTCTGATTCACATTATGATCGATAGTACACACAAACACACACACACACACACGCACACACACATTTGTATATGTGGTTTACGGGGACTCTATATAGACGTAATGGTTTTTATACAGTAAAAACTGTATATTCTATCCCCCTACATTACCCCTAAACCTACCCATCACAGAAAACTGTCTGCATTTTTTGAATTTAAAAAAAAACAAAACACCTTTTAGTATGTTTTTTAAGCCATTCGGTTTACGAGGACACAGGAAGTGTCCTCATAAACCATGTTTATATTGTAATACCCATGTCATTATACACATTTGTGTCCTCATAAACCATGTATACAAGAACACACACACACACTGGTTTCCATGTTTTATGGGGACTTTGCATCGACGTAATGATTTTTATACTGTACAAACTGTTTATTCTATCCTCCTGCACTAACCCTACCCCTAAACCTAAACAGAAAACTATACATTTTTACATTTTCAAATTTAGTTGGATTTATAAGCTGTTTTCCTCATGGGGACCAAAAACATGTCCTCATAAGTTTAAAATTTACTGGTGTTACTATTGGACAAAATATGGTATTACTATTACTGGTACTCCTTGTGGGGACATTTGGTCCCCATAACGTAGGGAATACCAGGTACACTCACACATATTTCCTCTCCTCTGCATAAAGATTCATCCTACCTTTGACAAATGAGGGCAGATGAATATTAGAGTTGCCCTGCAGAGGAGAGACAGATGTGGAGCATATATGCATACAGGGAGACGGAGGGATGGAGGGATGGATGGAGTTTAGAGAAGTGGATAAGGTCAGAGCTCATCAGCAGGTCCGCTGTTTACTGATGTTTACCATGGAGCCCCTGCTGAGGGGACACCTGGTGTGCTGTCATCATCCACCACACACATTCGGACATGCAAACACACTGAGATACAAGCATATATACAAGGATATACACTCAGTTCTACACTGACACACGATATGTGCACGCACACATACAAAAGCAGGTGATAGAAGGCATCGCTGGAAACAACTCTCATAATCAGATGCCTCTCTCGTTTCATTGTGGCTGCTAGAGCTCTCCATGGTGCTGAAACCTCTCTATAATCCACAAGCACTTATAAAGAGAAAGAGAGACAGACAGGAGTGAAGTGCTATATTTAAAAACAGGCTTCATTTTTTATTAATAAGTGCTTGTTTAGACAGATGTCTAAAGTGTCAGTTGGGCATTTCTACATTTTTCTTTAAATATATACAATCAAATGCACTTTCTGTGTATATCTGCAAACTTTTTTCTCCCTTCTCACCATCAAAACAGTTGAGATCCTTCAATCATCTTCTGTTAGTTGTCCCCCGTTCTAAATACAAATCTAAGTCAGATTGAGCTTTTGCGATTGCAGCCTCGTGTTTGTGGCAGTCTCCCGTTACATGTTACGTGTTAGAGCTGCTTCTTCTTTGTCCAGTTTTAAATCAGCTCTTAAAGGGTTAGTTCACCCAAACATGAAAAGTCTGTCATTAATTACTCACCCTCATGTCGTTCTACACCCGTAAGATCTTCATTCATCTTCGAAACACAAATTCAGATATTTTTGATAAAATCCGATGGCTCAGTGAGGCCTCCATTGCCAGCAAGATAATTAACATTTTCAGGTAGCCAGAAAGCTACTAAAGACATATTTAAAACAGTTCATGTGACTACAGTGGTTTAACCTTAATATTATAAAGTGACGAAAAAACTTTTTATGCGCCAAAAATAACAAAATAACAAATCATTTGTTTCAAATCAGTAGTTCGGAGTGCGTATCAAACTGCCAGAGTCACGTGAACTATTGAAGTTTCAAAACACTTATGACGTAACAAAGCCTCGTTTACTGAAATCATGGGATTTTGGCGCTCTGAACCACTGATTCAAAACAAATGCAGGCCTGACTGAGCCATCGGATTTTATCAAAAATATCTGAATTTTTGTTCCGAAGGTGAACAAAAGTCTTACGGGTGTGGAACGACATGAGGGTGAGTAATTAATGACATAATTTTTGGGTGAACTAACCCTTTAATTACTCACCCTCATGTCGTTCCACACCAGTAAGAAGCTTTATGAATCTTTTGTTTCGAATCAGTGGTTCGGACCGTGTATCAAACTGCCAGAGTCACGTGATTTCAGTAAATGAGGCTTCATTACGTCATAAGTGTTTTGAAATTTCAATGGTTCACTTTGGTGACTTTGGCAGTTTGATACACGCTCCAAACCACTGATTCACAAACAAAAGATTCGTAAAGCTTCGAAGTAGAGACCTGTGTGGGATGAATTTTTCAGTCCAGCCTGCTCCGGGGCAAGATTCTGTCCCGCTCCCGCAAAAAAAAAAAAAAGTTATATTGTCCCGCTCCCGCCCGAAACATTCATGTTTTGTCCCGCTCCCGCCCGCAAAATCCAGCATAAAAGTAGCTTATATAGATTTTTGTCCATATATCCATGAAATATTAAGTTATGTGTCGCCACAACATCCCAGCATAAACGCTGATAAAATATTTGTTGTTAAAGCATCAACATTTACAAACCACTGTTAGTTTTAACCGAAAAGCAAGCTGATGCTTGCATGGTAGCTGACATCTCAGTTCATCTCAGTTCACTACCACTGTAGTCACATGAACTGTTTTAAATACGTCTTTAGTAGCTTTCTGGGCATTTGAAAGTGTTAATTATCTTGCTGTCAATGCAGGCCTCACTGAGCCATCGGATTTGATCAAAAATATCTTTGTGTTCCGAAGATGAATGAAGGTCTTGAGGGTGTGGAACGACATAAGGGTGAGTAATTAATGACAGAACTTTCATTTTTGGGTAAACTAACCCTTTAAAACTTACTATTATTTCTTTAGCATTTAATAGTGTTTAGGGCCCTGAATTTGATCGATTGATGTTTTATGGATTTTTTTTATTTTTTATTTATTGGTTTACTGAACCTCTACAGCACTTTGGAACAACATGTGTTGTATTTAAATGTTCTTTAAAAAAATAAGTTGAATTGAATTTCTGTGCTATCCTCTGGTTTAAACATGAATATGTACACTTGACATCATGCATATGTCTTATATAAATAATCTGGACACACCTGTGGAATTTCCATAGTCTAGCGACATTCAGAAATGTGAATATTCAAATTAGACATGAACTTAAGTAAGATACTTTACAGCAGGGGTGTCAAACTGGAGGGCCACAGTCCAGCAGAGTTTAGCTTCAACCTTAATTAAACACACCTGTTCCAGCTAAACTATCCCTGTGATCCATTCGGAAGGGCTCATCCCTATGCCCTAATCCCTTCAAAGGGTTTACCCTCCGGAGTGAGAGCTTCGAAGGGATGAAGGGTATAGGGGTCCTTTTTTTGGAACGCACTTCTGCGTCATCTTAACAAGACAATCAAGGAGGCACCTTCATTGCACATTTTGTACGCTCGTTGAACCCCCCAAAAAACAAGATCTGGACGATGTGCAAGCTAAACCTTTTGTTGTTTATTTATTTATTTTTGGTTTATCGCAAGTCCTTTCACGTTAAATATAATGTACAGGTGCATCTCAATAAATTAGAATATCATGAATTTTTTTTTCTGTAATTTAATTCAAAATGTAAAACTTAAATATATTCTAGATTTATTAGACAAAGTAAAATATTTCCATACTTTTTTATTTCTTATTTTGATGATTACAGCTTGCTGTTCCTCAAAATCAAAAAATCAGTATCTCAAATTATTAGAATATTTAATTTCAAGTTCTATTAAATTACCATTCTCAGGGTATAAATACTGGGTTTGGGTCAGTAATCCCAACAGCAGTGATGGGGAAGTCTGCTGACTTGACAGTTGTCCAGAAGACAATCATCAAGACCCTCTACAATGAGGGTAAGCCACAGAGGGTCATTGCTGAAAGAGCTGCCTGCTCACAGAGTGCTGTGCCAAAGCATATTCATGGAAAGTTGACTGGAAGGAAAAAGTGTGGTAGGAAAAGGTGTACAAGTGAAAGGCATGACCGCAGGCTTGAGAAGATTGTCAGGCGAAGCCGATTTAAGAACTTAGGAGAGCTTCAAAAGGAGTGGGCTGAAGCTGGAGTCAGTGCATCAAGAGCCACCGTACACAGACATCTTCAGGAAATGGGCTACAACTGAACCAAAGACAACGTCAGAAGCGTCTTACCTGGGCTAAGGTGAAAAAGAACTGGACTGTTGCTCAGTGGTCCAAAGTCCTCTTTTCAGATGAAAGTAAATTTTGCATTTAATTTGGAAATCAAGGTCCCAGAGTCTGGAGGAAGAGTGGAGAGGCACAGAAACCATGTTGCTTGAAGTCCAGTGTGAAGTTTCCACAGACAGGGCTGCCATGTCATCTGCTGGTGTTGGTCCACTGTGTTTTCTGAAGTCCACAGTCAACGCAGCCATCTACCAGGAAATTTTAGAGCACTTCATGCTTCCTTCTGCTGACAAGCTTTATGGAGATGCTGATTTCATTTTCCAGCAGGATTTGGCACCTGCCCACACTGCCAAAGGTACCAAAAGCTGGTTCAGTGACCATGGTGTTACTGTGCTTGATTGGCCAGCAAACTCACCTGACCTGAACCCCATAGAGAATCTATGTGGTATTGTCAAGAGGAAGATGAGAGACCCAACAATGCAGATGAGCTGAAGGCCGCTATCAAAGCAACCTGGGCTTCCATTACACCTGAGCAGTGCCACAGGCTGATTGCCTCCATGCCACGCCGCATTGATGCAGTAATTCATGCAAAAGGAGGCCCGACCAAGTATTGAGTGCAAAGAAATGAACATACTTTTCAGAAGCCTGACATTTCTAAATGCAAAATACTGTGAGCTTTGGTGAGAACTAAACAAATATTTAATTACTACAGTAGTAATTTCTTGCTAGAAATGATATCAAAAGTGGAAAATGTTGGTCAAAAATGTACATTTACACACAAACTGACCAGCAAACGCAACTTTCAGGTGCGCAACTTTTTCTAGCTCAATGGTCAGAATGGAATGCACAGGATTGTGGAATATCAAAGGCAGCGAAGGATACATCTATGCTGCCTTTAAAAATCAATCAGATGAAGGTATCTCATGAGACAGGAAGTAAAGCTAACATTGGATTCGGACGTGCCTTGATGCCTTCCTACCTTGAAATGTGCCCTCTGAAGGCAGCATTTTCCAGTCTATAGCAGTGTTGCAATTCAGGGGCTGCGTCCTCTGGAGGTCTGCATACGTCATCAAGGATGTCTTATTTAAGAAAAGTAACTGTAATAAAATTGACTGTTATTCCTCGTAAAGGTGTAAAATACTGTAATTTCTTTATTACACTGAACAAAATTATAAACGCAACACTTTTGTTTGTTTTGCCCCAACTTTTTCTATGTACACAAAAGGCCTATTTCTCTCAAATATTGTTCACAAATCTGTCTAAATCTTTGTTAGTGAGCACTTCTCCTTTACCGAGATAATCCATCCACCTCACAGGTGTGGCATATCAAGATGCTGATTAGACAGCATGATTATTGCACAGGTGTGCCTTAGGCTGGCCATAATAAAAGGCCACTCTAAAATGTGCAGTTTTATCACACACCACAGATGTCGCAAGTTTTGAGGAAGCATGCATTTGGCATGCTGACTGCAGGAATGTCCACCAGAGCTGTTGCCCGTGAATTTAATGTTCATTTCTCTACCATAAGCCGTCTCTAAAGGCGTTTCAGAGAATTTGGCAGTACATCCAACCGGCCTCACAACCGCAGACCACGTATAACCACACCAGCCCAGGACCTCCACATCCAGCATCTTCACCTCCAAGATTATCTGAGACCAGCCACTTGGACAGCTGCTGCAACAATCGGTTTGCATAACCAAAGAATTTCTGCACAAACTGTCAGAAACCGTCTCAGGGAAGCTCATCTGCATGCTCGTCATCCTCATCGGGGTCTCGACCTGACTACAGTTCGTTGTCGTAACTGACTTGAGTGGGAAAACGCTCACATTCAATGGTGTCTGGCACTTTGGAGAGGTGTTCTCTTCACGGATGAATCCCGGTTTTCACTGTACAGGGCAGATGGCAGACAGCATGTATGGCGTCGTGTGGGTGAGTGGTTTGCTGATGTCAACGTTGTGGATCAAGTGGCCCATGGTGGCGATGGGGTTATGGTAGGGGCAGGAGTATGTAATGGACAACGAACACAGGTGCATTTTATTGATGGCATTTTGAATGGACAGAGATACCGTGACGAAATCCTGAGGCCCACTGTGATGCTATTCATCCATGACCATCACCATCATGTTGCAGCATGATAATGCACGGCCCCATGTTGCAAGGATCTGTACACAATTCCTGGAAGCTGAAAACATCCCAGTTCTTGCATGGCCAGCATACTCACTGGACATGTCACCCATCGAGCATGTTTGGGATGCTCTGGATCAGTGTATATGACAACGTGTTCCAGTTCCTGCCAATATCCAGCAACTTTGCACAGCCATTGAAGAGGAGTGGACCAACATTCCACAGGCCACAATCAACAACCTGAACAGCTCTATGCAAAGGAGATGTGTTGCACTGCGTGAGGCAAATGGTGGTCACACCAGATACTGACTGGTTTTCGGATTCTCCCAGACCCCCCCAATACAGTAAAACTGCGCATTTTAGAGTGGCCTTTTATTGTGGCCAGCCTAAGGCACACCTGTTCAATAATCATGCTGTCTAATCAGCATCTTAATATGCCACACCTGTGAGGTGGATGGATCATCTCGGCAAAGGAAAAGTGCTCACTAACACAGATATAGACAGATTTGTGAACAATATTTGAGAGAAATAGACCTTTTGTGTACATAGAAAAAGTCTTAGATCTTTGAGTTCAGCTCATGAAAAATGGGGGCAAAAACAAAAGTGTTGCGTTTATAATTTTGTTCAGTGTACTTTGCAAACTAATGGTTACTTTTCTTAAATGGGACTGCCTCAATGATGAATGTGACCTCTGCAGGACAGAGCCCTTGAATTGGGTAATAGCTTATAGGTATGTGTGTTGGAGCAGGGTTGGGAATAAACTCTGTGGGACTGTGGCCCTCCAGGAACTGAGTTTGAAAACCATTGCCTTAGAATATCAATCTGAATTTTTGCCAATAGGCTGTGAGTTTGTGGACTGTCAAATTGTGAGTGTTAAATAATTTGCTAAACCATTCTCACAATTTATGAAAGAATGGCTTTACAAACCATTGTTTTTGACATTTTATGTAAGAATGGTTTTGTAAATGATTTACAAATTTGATCTGTTTCATAACTAATGTTCAAGGGTTTGGTTAATTGCAGATTGATGACTGCTTTCTACAAAATAAATTCACTTCAGCAGTTAAATTAAATCTGCGTAGTGTGCTTGTCTGAACTGAACATGATAATACAGTGACTTAATTAAAAGCCCTATACTATATTTTCTCCTAACCCTAATATGATACATTTTAGACCAGAGAAAGTATGCTAACAATTGCCAAATGATAATTTGTCACTAGTTGCTAATTTTCACGGGTGCACCCAGTGCTCCCTCACCTTCCTCACAAGCTGTCTCATTTCGAAGGCTACGTCCTCCGCAGGTCACATTTTTTTTTAGCTGCACACATCAAGAATGTCTCATTTTAGAAAAGAAACTATTATAAAATTACCTTTTACTCCTTGTTAAATTGTTGTAATGTTTTTATGACTTTCAAATGTAGTATTCACTTTACTGAAATGAGGCAGACTCAGTGACGTATGCAGCTGACAAATGCGACCTCTAGAGGGCGCAGCCTTCGAAATGAGACACAGCTACAGTCACCAAAACAGGGCACGTCTTAATTAGCTCTCAAATTCAGTAGTCAGGGAACTGATCAGGGAGTCGGCCATTTTAAGATCAGTCTCAATCGCAAAATCTTACCAGTGAATTGAAACGTTCTCTCTCTAAAAAGTCCTACAATGCACTGTGAAAACCAGGGAGCATCGATGCTTACTATGTTCCCCTAAAATGCAAAATATAAATCAAGCGAGATGTCTAGTCTACACATAATGACACATAATAGGTGTTTTTTAAAATACAGACTATTATTTAATATGATGTCAGCATAAACATACATCGCAAGACAGGTAATGAACACAGTCTGGATAACATTTATAATTTATTTACAGCTGAAATGTTGCACGTAACAAGCAACATTTTTATTATAATGCACTTTAAATAACATTAAAAAATAATATAATAAAGATATCAGTTGTTCATAAATACCAGAAGTGATGTTGTACAATCACAATCACAATGACGTTGTCATGTCAAGTCATCAGTGTCCCAATGTGTAGTGAGCCAGGGTCCTTTACTGTCCTTACCAGTGCCCGAATTTATGTACACTATATACTGGTTCATGACATAGGAAGCTAGGGAGTTGATTGAGATGATTGACATTGTTCACCTGCTAATCAAGGACAGCATTAACACTCATCACTCACACTTACTCTTTGTCTGGTCTCATCTGTGTTACCCACAAAGACTGTTCAGACTTCTGAGTATCTTACCTGTGGATTACTTACTCGTCTGTTCTCCATCGTTTGTTCTTCAGAGTAGTTTCTTCTTCGTCAGTTTTCCAGTGTTGATCTCCGTTGTCCTCCTCCCTTGTGTGGAATCTGCATGTCTGTCAGCATCTGCAATAAAAAGACTGATACAACTCTGAGTTAAGTGCATCCTTGGTTCCATATTCACCTGTTTACTCACCTGTATTTCTGTCACCAACCCTTCAATCCTGCATTTGAGTTTATCTTCTGTCTCTGCCTCTGAGTCCCATGACAGAAGACCAGACCACACACACACACACACACAATGAACTTAGCGGGGGTGAATTTCACAGAATTCAGCCTCATCAACCTCACCCTGGACAATTGTTCCCTCAAGAAACACATTCATGAGTTTTTACGTTTGGCTAGTGCAGTAAATTATGAGGATGAGACTCTCATTTGTTTCTTCAGAGCCAGAATTAAAGAACCCCTCGGATTGCTGCTGCCTGCCAATGGTCCTTGAGGGATGCTTTGCCAGTTTCTGAATCTGGCCCTTCAATTGAGTGTATTCCGTGTATTGACCGTGTGAGCAGTGGAGGTGGGCCTCAGCCACGCCAAGCCAGTTTCTGCAGGGCCTCCACCAGGGCCGGATTTATCTCATATTGTAACATAGCCAAAAGTAAATTTTGGGACCCCCGGCCCACAGTCGAACGGAAACCTCTTACCAAAACTGCCACTTTTCAGGAAATTTAAAATATGGGTGCTCAGTTTTTCCGTCATTTGGCCAAAATCTCATGTTATAAAAAGATGAAGTGCTTCGCACATGATATTTAAGGCAGTACTGGCTATGACTCGACGACAAATGCCAGACTAAGACACTCCTTACCGCTCCTCAATAAATAAAGCATTAGTCTTTATATATAGTGTTTCTTGAGTAAAGAGAACACTGTACTTTTTCAAAGAACCAGTTCTTTATTATCTTTTGGATTTCAGACAAGCAGTGACGCTCCAAGCTGTGTGCGACTGCGACTCTGTAAGGGTTATTTCACCCAAAAATGAAATTTCTGTCATTAATTACTCACCCTCATGTCGTTCTACACCCGTGAGACCTTTGTTCATCTTCAGAACAAAAATTAAGATATTTTTGATGAAATCCAAAGTTTTTTTTTTTATCCTCCATAGAAAGCAACATAATTACCATCATTCAAGGTCCACAAAAGTAGTAAACACATTGTTAAAGGTGCCCTAAAATTGAAAATTGAATTTACCTTGGCATAGTTAAATAATTAGAGTTCTGTACATGGAAATGTCATACAGTGAGTCTCAAACACCATTGTTTCCTCCTTCTTATGTAAATCTAATTTGTGCAAAAAAACACTGAAAAACAGGCGAATCTCAACATAACACAGACTGTGACGCAACAGTCGGGATCATTAATATGTACGCCCCCAACTTTTGCATATACCAGCCCATGTTCAAGGCATTAGACAAGCCAGTATTAACATCTGGAGCTGCACAGCCAAATCATCAGACGTTCTGCAGGTAGGCAATTGTAAAGCAAGCAAGGACAATAGTGAAAATGGCAGATGGATCGATAATAACTGTTCATAATCCATGATATCATGATATATTTAGTGATATTTGTAAATTGTCTTTCTAAATGTTTCGTTAGCATGTTGCTAATGTACAGTTAAATGTGGTTAAAGATACCATTGTTTCTTACTGTATTCACGGAGACCAGAACCATGTCGTTATTTTCATTTTTAAACGCTTGCAGTCTGTATAATTCATGAACGCATCTTTTTTCTTTCTAAATCTCTCCAACAGTGTAACTTAGCTGTAGCCTCGTTAGCCGCAGCATACTATCAAACTCATTCAGAATCAAATGTAAACATCCAAATAAATACCATACTTACGTGATCTGATATGCTGCATCACAAATACTTTGTAAAGATCCATTTTGAGAGTTTTATTAGCTGTGTAAACTTTGTTTATGCAATGTATTATAGAGTTGCGAGCTTGGGGGCGGGGAGTTAAAACATTGTGTAATAAAAAATCTATGGGGTATTTTGAGCTGAAACTTCACAGACACATTCTGGGTACACCTTAGACTTATATTACACCTTGTGAAATAGGGTTCTAGGGGACCTTTAAAATAGTCCATGTGACTACAGTGGTTCAACCTTAATGTTATGAAGTGACGAGAATTTAATCTGTCCTGCAAAGTGCTTCCGTGTTTACATCTGAACGCCAGCTCAGTATTGGCCGGCTCCTGCGTCAGCATCACATGCATGCGTTGTTGTGCTCACGTGAACAGCGTCGGCTAATACTGAGCTGGCTTTCGGATGTAAACATGGAAGCACTGAAGTGCATTCACCGCGTCAACTGCGTACAAGTCTTGACAGGATAGAAATTAAATTCTTGTCACTTCATAACATTAAGGCTGAACCACTGTAGTCACATGGACTATTTTAACAATGTGATTAATACCTTTCTGTACCTTAAATGACGGTAATTACATTGCTTTCTATAGGGGATAAAAAAAAAAATGAAAAAAACCTCTCGGATTTAATCAAAAATATCTTAATTTGTGTTCCGAAGATGAACAAAGGACTTACGACACAAGGGTGAGTAATTAATGGCAGAAATTTCATTTTTGGGTGAATTAACCCTTACACTTGTGATGGAGGTTATGAAGTTTGACTGACAGGCCGGGGTGGATTAAGGTGGTCAGGGGCCCCTAGGCTGCTCTTTGTGTGAGGCCCCCCCTTAATCATTATGCTTTACTGGAAAAATGTATTTAGTGCCATACATGGTCCACACGCAAATATTAAGGTTAACTGACATACACACACATTGAGACAGCCAATACTACAGTGTTTCCTCTACATTCCTTCAAGTGGTGGACCACCACAGTAAGACAATTACCACCACACCACATAGGTAAAATGGAAAATTGAAAATCATTATAAATCACATATAATAAACCAATATATAATACCTAATAAGCGCTTAAGCGCGTGCATAAAACTTGCCACAGCACACCGGCAAACGTAATGATTATGAGTGTGTAGTAAAAAAACCAGCAAGGAGACTTTCTAAACATTTTAATAATTTATTGATATTGTTTTCTGTTTTCGGCTGCAGAGATGAAGTCGACGATGCAGATTCGTCACGTCCTCAGTAGTAGACACGCATATATGCATGTTTCATACGGATAACATAATCTGAGAATATTTTCCATTTGAATTGGTTCGATTAAAAGTAGACATTTCAAGCTTTCTATAGATATATTTCTCGTGTTTATGAGGGAAGTACGGTTCATGTTTATTACGTGCTCACGTTCACAGAGACGTTTTGTTGTTATTGTAAGTTTACGGAAATAAAAGTAGACCCTTTATATTTTGTATTACTCTTATCTGTATGACCAAAATGACAGAGTATTTTAAGTGATAGCACCAACGCCTTCATGTCATGCAGCGAGCGCGCTCTCCACACAAACACTTGTGATATGCACCAAATAATAGTGCACATTTATCTAGGACTAGGCTAACATCTATCCAATCACCTGCTAATTTTTTTTATGTTTCTTATGGGCCAATGAGGGCCTTTTTTTGGTTTGCGCTGAAGTAAATTTAAAATAATAAAAAAATGGTCTGGCCAATCCGGGGCCCTCTGCACACGTGGGGCCCCTAGGCTGCAGCCTAGGCAAGCCTGTGCATTAATCCGCATCTGCTGACAGGTTTAGGAGCCAATAGAGTTATGAGCTTTAGTCACAAGCTCTTTTAAAAGTTTTCATTGGTTAAATATTTGCAAAACCCACAGACAGGCGTAAAGAGTGACCAACAGCAATGAGTTATGAAAAAAACTACTAAATATACGAGGTTTCTGTTATTTCTCCTCATTGTAATTGGGCACCCCCTGGATGTTGGAGCATAGGTACGTACCTAGAATGCCTATGCATAAATCCGTCCCTGGCCTCAACAGTCCACTCCAATCATCCCAGAACCTCCAGAGTCTGCTTCAGATTTCCCTCATGTTGACCACTCTAGCTTTCCATCCTCTAGTCCGGTGGTCCCAGAACTCCCAAGTCCAGTGGTCCCAAGTTATGTGGTCTGGGTTTTCTCCCCATACAGGTCGCTTCTTGCTCCCCCGTCTTGGCTACATGCCTGCTCCCTACTCCTTCTCTTGTATCGGCTATGAGGCCACTCCTCACTTCCTAGTCTTGGCCACAGAGGCTGTTCTTCTCTCCTTTGTCATGGCCACGGAGGCCACTTCTCGCTCTCTCGTTTCAGGCTCGGTGGCTGCTCCTTGCTCACTCCCTCATCTCGGCCACTGAGACTGCTCCTTGATCTCTCATCTCAGCCATGGAGGCCACCCTTCTCTCCTTTCTTTTCCACCATGGAGGCCGCTCCTCGTTCCCTCGTCTTGGCCACAGTGGCCCCTCTTTGCCCCCTCATCTTGGTTGGGAGAGACATCACGGCTTCATCACAGTCATAGTAGCTATAGTCCCTCTTCTTCTGGTTTCATCTGCTCCACCCTGGTCCTCAACCTTGCTGGTTACCATCTCTGCCAGCTCCAACATGGTCCTCTGCTCGGTCGGCTATCGTGCTCTTCCAAGGGGATTCATGTGATTTGCATCTTGGCCAACATGCTAAGAGATGTTAAAATTTTAACTGATTTTAATATAACAAAGGTTGGTGTCATAGTGTGGGATTAATTCAATCCCATAAAAAAGAGAAAACAGGAAAAGGCTCATATCTTCTATGTGCATTGACTGATTTAGAAACTTGAGCTGTATGTTTGTATATGGGGGCTGATCACATGGTCATAGCACCACCTACTGACAACAGGAACTGCCCAGATCAATGCTGCTTGGAAATTTTATATTTATATGTTTATTTTATTCAGTTATATTATTTATATATATTACATTTATAATTATATTCATTATATTTATAAACATTACTTAAACATTACATATCCGTAGGTAATTCAGTTAATAATATAGGTTATATGGATTCAGCAGTGGTTCAGGAAAAGTTGGGAACCTTTGATTTAGAGGATTCACCTCCGCAAAAAGAGGCTTGTGTGTACATGGTCATAGAGGGAGTGATACTAGAGCCACAGTGAGAGTGAGAACTGAATTAATAGATGATGAGCAAGGAAGTTTGTTTCACATGCCGTTTCTGAGAAGTAAACAAATGTCAGAGCAGTTTGTATTATGTGGTTGTGCAGCAATGCAACATTTGTCTGTAATTCCCTGTGTAGTCACATCATACGCTGCTCATTACAGATCTAATTCAAAATGTTTCACTTACCACACACACACATGACAAAATTCATTGTCTCTTCCCGATGAACAATTCACACATGAGAACATGCACATGGAAACATGTCAACATACACACACACATACACCCGTGTGTTTGCTTAAGGGGGCATGAATGACACAGGAGTGTTCTGACAATCGCCTGGAAGATCTCACAGGGCAGGAGGGAGATCAGTAAAAAAAAAAACCTATTTGTTTCTCCATTCTAGATTGATGAGCACACGCACACACACGCAGTGAGTCACCATGGCTCATTGAGGCCACGCTTTACCAAACTGACAGCAGCAGGTCTGTGGGCAAGCACAGAAAAGGAGGAGAGGGGTATGCTAGAAAAATGAAAGAGAGAAAGAAAGCAGGGATGAAGGGAAAACAGGAAACAATGAGGAGGAGAGAAGTAAACGCTGGAAAACACAGACAGCAGGAGAGAGAGAGAGAGTCCCTGTGGCACATTGTTGTATAGCGTGTTGTGGTGTCACTACAATACAGCGGCAATTCTCGTCTCCCCTCCAGCGATGTCATGATGGAACTAACTGGATGGATCCAAACTTTATAAATATACAAATCCGCATTCCATATAAGCAGGCTTGATAGTGGTGCAGAGTTTCTCAGCAACATGCTGGTCATGTAAAGGAAAGGGATCTGGAGAGGTTAGGAAGCTGTTGTGCTTGCCTTCGTGTTCATTTTGGATCTCATTACATGCGAGGGGTCAGTTACATGTGAATGAACCAAACAGAGAACATTCTGCATGGCAACACAAGCATCCTACTGAAAACCAGTTGTTAAAGGAGACTTAATTATTCAATAAATCTAGCACTTGGGTTTATTATTATTTGTGTCCATGGCCGCGGGAACCCCTGTCGACGGCATTTTAATTGCATTGGAAAATTTGAAACAAAGGTTTTTCATTTTCCGTTAATTATTTTAAAGGTTATTTCATTTTTGAGGGATAAATATATTTCAAAAGCAGATTGACATAAGTAAGCTAAATTAGGATATTCAAAAGAGAAATCATAAGTGAGTAAGCTTGCTTTATGTACATGGAGACATTTAGTTGAAAAGATGTAGGCAACATGGTCAAAACCTTCATGGCGTAACACTGGCATCACTCCTAATTGCACAACCTCATTTGGAGTATCATGGGGTAAGACTCTTTTGTGCAGCAAAACATTTTATACAATTTTTAATTTTTACGTAAGGTTAATTCACATTAATAACAATAATTGTATCCATAAAGTTTTAAAAAGTCCTCATGTTTTAGGGTGTTTAAATCCACTTTTAGACATACACTCGCAAACTTAAGCACTTCCCCTCAGGGGAATCCCTTTGAAGTGCATTCAACTTCATCAAGTGGTTGAGGGAAGTTTATTTGGACATCCCCTTGACCAATCGATTTTGACCGAGGGAGGGACTGTTACACTTCAGAAAGATCCATAGACCACAATGCAGCACAATTGTGACATCACAACAGTAACTCGCAGTGTTCGCATTTAATTTACCCACAAGTGAGCAAGGGATTATGGCAGGGGTGTCCAATCCTGGAGGGCCACTGTCCTGCAAAGTTTAGCTCCAACCTCAATTAAACACACCTCAACAGCTAATAAAGGTCTTACTAGGCATACTTGAAACTTCCAGTCAGGTGTGTTGAGACAAGTTTGGAGCTAAATTGTGCAGGACAATGGCCCTCCACCTCCAGGACTGAGTTTGGACACCGCTGGCTTAGAGCGTTCCATTTAAACCCATTGCAAGGGTTTCGCCAGTATAGTGTACACTTGTGCAATAAGCAATTATGGACATTCGAGTGAATTAGACAGAGGGAAGTTAATGAGGGAAGGCATAAAAAAATGTGAGGCTCTGGATTTGTTACATAGGCCTATACAGTGGGTACGGAAAGTATTCAGACCCCCTTAAATTTTTCACTCTTTGTTATATTGCAGCCATTTGCTATAATCATTTAAGTTCACTTTTTTTTCACATTAATGTACACACAGCACCCCATATTGACAGAAAAACACAGAATTGTTGACATTTTTGCAGATTTATTAAAAAAAGAAAAACTGAAATATCACATGGTCCTAAGTATTCAGACCCTTTGCTGTGACACTCATATATTTAACTCAGGTGCTGTCCATTTCTTCTGATCATCCTTGAGATGGTTCTATACCTTCATTTAAGTCCAGCTGTGTTTGATTATACTGATTGGACTTGATTAGGAAAGCCACACACCTGTCTATATAAGACCTTACAGCTCACAGTGCATGTCAGAGCAAATGAGAATCATGAGGTCAAAGGAACTGCCTGAAGAGCTCAGAGACAGAATTGTGGCAAGCCACAGATCTGGCCAAGGTTACAAAAAAATTTCTGCTGCACTTAAGGTTCCTAACAGCACAGTGGCCTCCATAATCCTTAAATGGAAGATGTTTGGGACGACCAGAACTCTTCCTAGAGCTGGCCGTCCGGCCAAACTGAGCTATCGGGGGAGAAGAGCCTTGGTGAGAGAGGTAAAGAAGAACCCAAAGATCACTGTGGCTGAGCTCCAGAGATGCAGTCGGGAGATGGGAGAAAGTTGTAGAAAGTCAACCATCACTGCAGCCCTCCACCAGTCGGGGCTTTATGGCAGAGTGGCCCGACGGAAGCCTCTCCTCAGTGCAAGACACATGAAAGCCCACATGGAGTTTGCTAAAAAACACCTGAAGGACTCCAAGATGGTGAGAAAAAAGATTCTCTGGTCTGATGAGACCAAGATAAAACTTTTTGGCCTTAATTCTAAGCGGTATATGTGGAGAAAACCAGGCACTGCTCATCACCTGTCCAATACAGTCCCAACAGTGAAGCATGGTGGTGGCAGCATCATGCTGTGGGGGTGTTTTTCAGCTGCAGGGACAGGACGACTGGTTGCAATCGAGGGAAAGATGAATGCGGCCAAGTACAGGGATATCCTGGACTAAAACCTTCTCCAGAGTGCTCAGGACCTCAGACTGGGCCGAAGGTTTACCTTCCAACAAGACAATGACCCTAAGCACACAGCTAAAATAACGAAGGAGTGGCTTCACAACAACTCCGTGACTGTTCTTGAATGGCCCAGCCAGAGCCCTGACTTAAACCCAATTGAGCATCTCTGGAGAGACCTAAAAATGCCTGTCCACCAACGTTTACCATCCAACCTGACAGAACTGGAGAGGATCTGCAAGGAGGAATGGCAGAGGATCCCCAAATCCAGGTGTGAAAAACTTGTTGCATCTTTCCCAAAAAGACTCATGGCTGTATTAGATCAAAAGGGTGCTTCTACTAAATACTGAGCAAAGGGTCTGAATACTTAGGACCATGTGATATTTCAGTTTTTCTTTTTTTATAAATCTGCAAAAATGTCAACAATTCTGTGTTTTTCTGTCAAAATGGGGTACTGTGTGTACATTAATGAGAAAAAAAAAATGAACTTCAATGATTTTAGCAAATGGCTGCAATATAACAAAAAGTGAAAAATTTAAGGGGGTCTGAATACTTTCCGTACCCACTGTATGTACATATGCCTACATCAGTTTGGCCTACATCTTTACTTTTGGTACATGGAAACAAAACTTGCATCCTTCCATAGATGTGTATAGATATGATGATTTTATTGATTATCGATTAGTCGCGTCTGCCCACCGTGCGTGTCAAACAGACGGACGCATAGAGAGGGAGACGATTAATATTCAGCGCAAAAATATTAATTTGGCTGAAATATCTGTTGTTGGACGTTAAATTTAGGACGCGAACCCAGGCCCGTCCACATTGGAGTCGTACGCTCTAACAAGGAGGCTAAAGGCTGCAACCTCTAGCGTAAGTCGCTAGCAACTCTTGAGATCAAAGGAGTGAGGTTTACTCGCACAGCAACTACTAGCTGGCCTCTGTTACAATAGCATTCATTTGGCACGTTTGTTTGAAGGATAGCATTGGGCAGGATGTGGAATGGTGTGTTTAGGCAATAAAATAAAATGAAATAAAAAGAAAACTGGGCTTTTTATCCAATTAATCGATTAACCAAAGAAAGAATCAGCCAAAAATTTATCAAAATAATCATTAGTTGCAGCCCTAGTTTTGCAGCTGCAATGTACACGCACAGTGAAACACTTTTTAATACTTTTTGCAGCGCAAAAAGCTGAGCATGCGCAAATAGTGGGATTTTGGGTTTACACGGACCACTTGTCATCGCTTGTCACCATTGCGTTAAAATGCAAAATTTAGTAAAGAAGAGTGGATTGTAAGTTTAAATATATATTTCAGTGATCAAAAAATGCACTGAAGCCATACCCACATCCCCCCGAACACTTTTGAGGCCACACTCACCTCAAATCTCATGTTTAAATGTGTTATCTTTATCAAAGGGGGCTTTTGTTGTAGTTTTACTGTGTTTTGCAATAAGTGGTCACATTGTGGAAGTGAGTATGTGTGTGTGTGTGTGTGTTTATGTAAGCTGTGCGTCAGTAATACTGGGGAAGCCCTTTTCCACCCACCTGCAGTTTGGCGCATGAGTCTTTTAACACCAGCCGTTTGTTTCCTCCTCCACTCCTTGCTCCCTCCATCGCTCTAAATAATGGAACAACAGCCTCCTGATATTACTTCATAAATATTACATCAATAATCTGATGCTAATGTTTTCCCCAAGTTATAGTTTCCTAAACAGCATGCGCATTCGCTCCACAGTCTCCAAACCAACCTGCCCTCTGATACAAGTTATAAACTAATGTTCTAAGTATATGTGTTTGAGAAAAGTGCATGTAAACTTGCATTTATGGTAAATCAATAAATCCAGATCTATGATGAAAAGTCCTAAGGCATTGTGGCTGCAATGTTTATGAGCTAAATTATTTATTGAAGTGCTTATTAATAGAATGTTTCAGGAGCAATTCAAGTTAATATATAAATATACAGACAAACCAAAATTTATTCAGACACCTTAAACATTTAATTTATTAATACAGTTTATTCACTATAATGGTAATAAAATATGACTATCTCAAGAGTTAAACTGTGTCAGGAAAAAAAAAAAAAATCTTAATTATGTCAGATAACACTTAAGCAAAACGTGGTCAGGTCAAATTGTCTGAATAATTTTTTATTCTAAATTTTTATCAGTTTTACTGGTAGTCCTCTGTATGAATAATTTTTGGGTATAATATGTCACAGTTTACTTTATTTGGCTATCCTCACTTACATAAATGAACTATAGTGTACTGCACCCATAATTTTGAATAATTTTTGGTTTGACTATCTATCTATTTATCTATATATCTATATATATCTATATATATCTATATATATATATATATATATATATATATATATATACACACACACATATATATATATATATATATGCATTTTTTATTTTATTTATGCAGATTAATGTCTTTGGTCGTTGTATCACACCATAAGAGCCATGTTTTTATGAAAAACAATTATAACTTTTTATATAATTAGTTGTTTTATATCATTAGTTTTTAATTAATTAATGTGTCCCCATCTATATTAAAAGCCCTAAAAATACAAAAACGTACTAACAATGGACTTCCAATAGACATGTGCATAACTGCCAACTGTCTCTTTAAAAGGAACTTCTCTCATGTAAAGGAGTGTGAAATCCAGGTTTGTTGCTCAACAATGGACATCGAAAATCTCACACATCTCCTGTAACATTAAGGACTACCTTCATGTATTATGTTGAATGTTAGTAAATAATAGATGTCCTTCCCTTGGTGTGTGTTGACTTCCCTGTGTATTTTGTTTTGAGAAGAATAGCATGCACAGTTGAGTAGCGGGTGGAGGTGAGATGGAGGGTGGGTGTTTCATTTTGTGTTTGTTTGCTTTTTTTAATTGTGCCGCTGGTTGCCGTGGAGAGCCTGAAGGCTATAACTCGTCCCGCTCAGCGTTGTCATGGACGACAGAGCTACAGCACTCATGGAATTGTTTATACGCTGTAGTCTTCCATTACTTAGAACAGGCCAGTAATGGTGTAGTGGAACATGATTTGGACTCCAACTTTTTTAGATTATAGAGTGTAACTGTTGCATCTAATACATAGATTCTGACAAAGCACATTAAGGTTGAGGCAGTAAAATCCAACCTGCATTCTCTGAACATTTCTCTCTTTCAAGTTTTTCAGATCAATGCCTGTGTCATATTTCCGTCTCCTTTTGACTTGTTCTTTCGCTCTTTGAAATCTCATAGCTCACAGCGGAGAAGGCCAGTGCAAAATGAGCTATATGTTCCTCTTAATGCCATCGGAAAAATGAATCTCCATTACGTCTGAAAGCTTTTCTCCAGCAGTCAATACCTCTGATATGCACAGAGAGATTGCAGAATGAATCATCCATGGGCTGCGCGCTTGCACAGCGAAACACGGGAGAGTCAGAGTTGCGATGGCGCCTGAGAGTTATTCTAAGACATACGCTCTGTCATTATTTTGGCGGATTCAATATGTGGAGATGTTGTCCGAGCGCAGCGCATTGTCCTTGAGAAGCCGCTTGCGGAGTGTGTCATCAACACCTGGCTTTGAAATGACTTGTGAAATGTCTTCTAAGTGAAAGCAGCAGCAGAGATTGTAGCGCATGCAGGTGATAAAAGACCCATAATTCACACTGCGAGGGAGAAATGTACCATAAACCACATTAATCTACAAGCAAAGAAAGTTTGAGTCAAAGCTGACCTAACCTGATAATAATAACCATCGCTTTGTATCCAAGTTAGATCCTCCTGAGTGGAACAATTCTATTGGAAACACTTTTAATGGACTCCTTTTGCCACATATGCCTACACAGAGGAAGAAAAGGGCACGTACTGTTTTTAAAATAAATGAAAAGAAGGTTAGAAAGTATCGATCTTCAAAGCTGAGCCAAAAGCATTCACTTTGAAAGGAGTAGCGCTAGTTTGTGTGTGTGTGTGTGTCACTGGCGTAGGAGGCTGCTGGCTCTCCCGTTACAGCTCCAGAGCGCTACTGAGGGGGCGATTTGGGATGGCCGCTGCTGGTGATGGAGTTTTCCGTCTCCCCAGCCTGTTGTTAGGAGAAAGTCCCCTCCACCTCCACCTCCGCCCCCGATCCCAGTCCAGGGACAACCTCTCCACCTACCAATAAAGCCTCTGCTCCACAGGTCGAAACCTGCATGAAAGTGCTGAATGTTCTTCTGTGCTCCCAGTACCATTCATGTCACATGTAATGTGATGGCTCATGACTGGGACAAATGTATATCTTAAAATGCTTTCATTATGTTGGAGATGTAGCCTGTTAAGTAGCGTACGTGCTGTTTTATAAAAGGCTTAAATATTATTAAATAATACTTTGTCTTAAAAATAAAGATTCCAAAAGGGGGTTTTCACAGTGATGCCATAGAAGAACCCTTTTATCTTCCCCAAATAACCTTTCAGTGAACAGTTCTTAAAAGAACCATTTTTACTTAGTGTGAAAAAAAGGCCTGTCGCGATAGTCGATATATTGACTTATCGCACAATATATGGACATGACCTCGATAATTTTTGGTGACGCGATATAGTGCCCATTATGTTTACACAAAAATAAATGTCACCGACATTTTGCCGATCGTGCTGCCTCTGTCATCTCGTCAGCTCTCCGAGGCGAAAGCAGGCTCAGCTCCTTCATACACAGAGCTGACATCGACAGGCGGAAAAATGCGCCATTCGAGTCGTTAGTGTTTTCCTGACAACTACAGACAGTTTGGAAGAATAAGTGCAAATGCACTCAGTTTCCGCAATCCACTGGTGCAAATATAAACATGACAGTGCAAAATGGTGCAGCTCAGAGCTAGTTTCACACAGGACAGGGAGCAGCAGCTCATTTGCATTTAAAGATACATGCATGAAAGTAGTATGTTTTTTCTTCCACTCAAAGCATATGATAATATGGGATGTATGTATAATAAATTATCTGTGGGGTATTTTGAGCTGAAAATTCACAGACACATTTTGGGGACACCTGAGACTTATGTTACATCTTGTAAAAAGGGGCATAAAAATTCCCATTTGAAGGTTCTTCATGGAACCATTGACGGCAATAAAGAACCTTTATTATCAAGGTTATGTTACTGTTGCTTTTTCCTCTTTTTCTCTTTCAGCTTCATGCGTAACGTGTATTTTTCTCTGTTACCCTTGGTGACCTGACAATAGTATTTCAGGCTGTAGATTCACTGAAAAAATACAGACTGCAATTTTTTTTAATTTTTTTTTTTGGCCAGAAAGGGTGTAAAAAGCTCAAAGTTAAGTGCGTATGTGCTTTTTTATATATAAACATGCTCTTTAACCTCTGTGCTTTGTGCCTGCTGCTCTGTGGTGAAAATCATATTAGCTGTAAATGGCATGAGAGTTGGTCTCTCTCCCCTTCACCTGCAGCCGGCTGAATTAATATGAGGATAGTTGGGTACTCAGAACGAAGCTGTAAACCTTTCCATAGCAGGATATGGAACATGCAGTTCAGGGAAGGCGAAAGTGTTACAAGTGCAACATTTACTAAGCGTTCGGTTTCTGCATGATCTGTGTCTGTCATAAGTCATAAGGTCTGTTGCATAAAGCTTCAGTATAGACCTAGTAAACAGAGAAAATAAATAAATAAATAAATTTGTACATTTCAAGAAAGTGTGTGTTTGTGTATGTGAAACTCACTTCTATAATGATAGGGTGTTATGGGTGCTTGTCAGAACTGTGCTATGTGGTGTGCTAAAGTGTTTTTTAGCATTTTGCCAAGTTGTTTGCTATGGTGTTGCTCATTGGTGACTGTTCTGAACAGGTTTTAACACATTTCTATATGGCTGTTACGGTGTTCCATGTGGTTAGTTGCAAGGGTGTCTTGGGTGGTTGCTCAGGTGCTCTGGGTGGGTTTTATTGCATTATTATGTGGTTACTAAGGTGGTTGCTAACTATGTTTTGAGTGGAAGCTAGTTGGTTGTGAATGAGCCATGGCCAATTCTCCTTAATATTCTGGTTTTTAAATGTAGGGTAGGCAATTTTGGAGAGGTTAGCAATAGCAAGTTAGCTTTAAAAGCATGAGATCCAACCCTCCCTTCTGAGCATCTCCAAAGCCACGCCTCCTCCAAAACACATGAACGCATACAGCAGAGTCTGCAATGCATCACGAGACGAGAGACGGCGTTAAATTACCTCATGCTTTAAAGCACATAACATTACAATAATAATGAACGTGAACAATCAGAGCTCTTACTTGTACCACCTGACTGCTGCAGATTCATTTCGCCGTTGATAGTGTTGACATAGAAACGCATAAAGTCTGAGTGTCCTGTGAGTCTGAGGACGTGAACTACTCCGGGTTGCCATCTCGTAATTACGGTTACGACATGGCGTGTAGGCAGCATAAGCTTGTTGTTTTTGTTCAGGAGGAACTGTAAAAGTTGGCTGCTGTTTGTTTTTTTGCGCTATGGTGACTGTCTGTTTACAACTCTGCATAGCCTTATGGAATGAGCTGTGGGAGCAGATGCACAGAGGTATGGAAATACATATGTTGACAGGCAGATAGGACATCATATCATTCGGACTAGAGCCTCACGATTAATCGTAAAAAGATCGCAATCTCGATTCAAACACCCACACAATCTTATTTTATCAATGACAACAATTCACCCGTGTCTATTAAACCTTTGACACATTCATATCGGATAGGGCTGGGAAGATACATAGATTCTCAGTTGATACAATGAATCTAGATCGATCCTGATATTTTCTCTTTCAAATCGATTCTGAGCTTAGTTTTAACAGCAGATGGCGCTCTAGGCTAGTTTTTAACTGCACACTCTCAAACGCTCACGAAGAAGACTGCTGGACAGCGCTCGTTGTCAGCTTGTAAGTCATGTAAGTGGTTAAATATACTTGCACCTTGGCTCAGAATACTTTTATGATGCGAGATTTGTAATTTGCTTCAACCTTTTCAAACTTTATGAATTTTAGGTTTAAGTGGTGTGTGTAAAGGATCTGGAAGCAGGCAGTGTACGAGTGTTTCTAAAGCATGTATGGTAGTGCCATCTGCTGTTTAAAAACTAAGCTCAGAATCGATTCGAGAGAGAATCACTATACATCGGAAAATATCAGAATCACTCCAGATTCTTCGTATCGCGAATCGAGATTCGATGTATTGTCCCAGCCCGAATATCGGAACATTCAAATCTGTGTTCGTGCTTCTGCGCTGAGCCAGAGAGAGCAGTTTTGAACCACACAGTAGTTATTGTAATGCTCTCTTAGCAGGCCTTCCAGCATGCACTGTCAAGCCTCTACAACTGATCTAGAATGCTGCAGCAAGACTGGTCTTTAACAAACCGAAGAGAGCGCATGTCACACCTCTCTTCATCAGTTTGCATTGGCTGCCAATAGCTGCTCGCATCCAATGCAAGGCTCTAATGTTTGCCTACAGAACAACCACTGGCTCTGCACCACTATACCTAAACTCACTGCTTCAGACTTATGCGCCCTCCAGAAGCTTGCGTTCTGCAAATGAACGACGTCTTGTGGTGCCATCCCAAAGGGGCACAAAATCACTCTCACAGACCTTCTCCTGGTCTGTTCCTGGCTGGTGGAATGACCTACCACGCTGTATCCGAGCAGCTGAGTCTTTAGCCATTTTCAAAAAACTGCTAAAGACATATCTTTTTCGTCAACACTTGACTCAATAATATAAATTTGCTTTTCTATTCTTTCTCCATCTATGTACGTATATATATATATATATATATATAAAACCTTGCTACGAGCACTTTACTGATGAAACTGTGACTTGACACAGCACTTACATACTGTTGTACTCATGTTGATTTGATTGCTTGTACTATTCTCATTTATAAGTCGCTTTGGAGAAAAGCGTCTGCTAAATGACTAAATGTAATGTAAGTGTATTTCTGTGTTACAACTATTCAAATTTTTACAGAAGTATTGAGATAAAGTTTATAGTTAGGATACAAATAACGGTTCTAGCAATTACATCTTAAGCCACTAGGTGGTGACAAGTGACTGTTAAAAAATGTATTTGTCATTGAATCATTCATTCCAAAGATTCGTTCAAAAACACTGATTCATCCAGTAATGAAACAAGTATTTATTAATGAGTCAGAATTCATTCAAACCCATTATTTTGAATAATTCATTCAAATTAATTAAACATTTTTCCAGCAATTAATATTTTGTCAGAACCTCTAGTAAATTATCTGTTATTTTGTGTAGTTGTATATTCAGAATCGTGGGAGAATCGTTATCTCTATTTGAAACCAAAAAATTATGATTCTCATTTTATCCAGAATTGTACAGCTCTAATTCGGACTGAATACAATGATTGGACAAACATTTTTTTAGTCCTGAGACTGCAACAGATGATATATTTTCATGTTTTAGGATGTGAAGAGAGTTTCAACCAGTATAACAAAAAGTGTTTATAAAAAAATGGCCTACCTTACCTTTAAGCATCACTGTCTCTCTTTCAATGCAAGTCTATGGGATTTTTTAGCTCATGTTTTTCATCGGCCTTATCCTATTGGCCTTGTCTTATTACTTAGAAAATTTGGCACAACCACATGATTTGAGGAATCATTCATGTCCTTAGCACAAACACAAGCTAACGTGCAGGTGTTTTTTTCAATACAAGTATAAAAACATTCAGGAATAAACATGCTCAAAATGACCCAAGTGCTATTCACCAGCGAAGCGCAGCCCTGGAAATATAAGTGTAGATAATGAAAACGTTGAGAAATATTGAATGGTGGTAATCTACTGGCTCTTTAAGAGATTTTAAGCTTGCCTCTTAACACGTTGGAGTGCTGCCCTGTGGTAACAATAGTGTTGGTACACAGGGATGATAATGATAATGTAAGCCCGGGTAAGGCGGGATAATACGGGCTTAACCACTGCTCTGGGATGAAGGAGCAGTGGAGGAAAATAAAGAGAGAGAGAGACAGCAAAACCCTCAGGCGTCCGCCTACTTCTTACCATTCAGACATGATCAAATATCTACACAAACACACAAACACCCACAAACACACTTTCACCAGAGAAGTGCACACAGCTCAAAGGTGGGAGCTATAAATAAGTGATCCAAAATCACTCTCTCTTTTGTAAGTTTAGGTTTTGTCCATGTAAATGAGGCTTGAGGATTAATCCGTGACTCCGACGCGGCTCTTCCTGGATAATGTGTCATCGTTTAAAACCTTTAGCTGGTATTGTAAACTGATATTATGCTCTATTTATGAGTGCAGTTTAGGTCAGAAATGGTTTGGATTAAAAGGGACTAAACGACATCGCTCCATTGAATAAGTTTTGCCCACACAATTACCTGTACAACAAAGGTGTCTTGAGTGGCTCATAAGAGCTTTTGACTGCAGCGCTTTCTCCTGAGAGCTGATTTTATTGTGCCCCTGACTGCATCGCTCAATATTATACATCTCCCTCATGTCCATCTCTCTTTCTCTCTCCCTCTTAATTTTATCCCGTTGTTTTGCTGTTCATGATAAAAAAGTTTTATTTGCCATAGCAACCACTTGGGTTCTCATTTTTTTTCCCCCTTTACAAAAAAGCACTAGGGTGTACCATGATGCAGTGATGGTAAAGCCATGGTGTTGTTTGATTACCATTTTCATATAGCATGGTATATAGATGATACTGCAGGTACTTCAAATAGTAATATGGTATTACCATCATGAAATCATTTTATGGATTTAGCTTTAATTTAATTTAATTTAGTTTTAATTCATTTTCAATTTTGAAAAAGCTTGTAAACATATTTTTTTCACTGGAAAAAAAATGAAATGACCTGTTAAATGTGATTTATTATTATAAATCACATTTATTATATAATTATACAATCATTTAAGACATTTCTGCTTATATAGAACCTTTTTGGCATAAAGTGTTTTTTAAAATTGAGCCAAGTACCCTAAGGTTGTATGTAGAACATAGAGTGTACCTCTAAACACAATCCGTTTTTACATTAAAAAATAAAAAATATTATTTAGCTCTGATTGAAATCGAATACTTCCCTACTATATAGTATGCAAAAAAGCGTTTGATGGACACTTTTCTATCCCATGAGGCCATGGGACAGGATTTATGAATGGAAGTGAAGCGACGTAACTGATGCTGGTATGTTATGTGACCGTAACAACATGGCAGATGTAGTACGCCCAGATTTCCTTCATGTTACCCATATTCATACAGTGTAGAGCATAGTTTTTTGACGGTCACAAATTCAATTTCAAATTCAAATGTAGTACCTACTCAGTACATGATTTGTCAGTCCAAATTCAATTGAAATCCGATTAGATTTAGCATGTGTAAACGGCCAAAAATCACATGATTTTTACAAATCTGTTTCAAGCTACATTTATATGTGGTTTGAATTCCTATTCAAATTGCATTTCTGGAAATCCATTTCAGTCTGACTGCTCTGATCGGGTTTCGCGTGATTTATGTGACTTTCTCATGCCATGTAAAACGTAAACGTATGACATTGTTATAGGAAACATGCTAAAAATTGCTGCAGAAACAATAGTTTATGCTTTAATGCTCTTAAAGTACAATAATAGTTTGAATCCAGCTCATTGCAACAAACTTCCCAAGCCTGAGCTCCAACAAACTTTAATTTTATCCCATTTTGTGATTCTATACCTATCTCTGTCATTACAAAATAAGACACTGACTTTTCAGCTCTTGCCTCAGTCACTAGTTATGAGCAAGATGTCAACATTATTGCGACAGCTCGCCGCTGATTACCTGTGGCCATTTCTTATTTTAGTGCTTTTGCTTCACTTTCGCTCCTCATCTGTCTCTATGGCAACCACTGCAGCCCGAGCTTGAGCCGCCCGCGCTCTCTCTCTCTCTCTCTCTCTCTCTCTCATGTGCTAGTGCTTCACGCCTCCAGCCAAGGGTTAAAACGTCATATCCGGAGGCCACAGCTGGAAGTTTACGGAGGGCCGTCGTTTCAGTGTCAGCTCAATACGACTCTTGACAACAGCGTGTCATTGTCGTGCGACACGGGCATACGCTGACATTGATGCTAAAGCTAAAGGAATAGGTCAATGTGTCTGTAAATTTGTAAATCTTGCCAAGAATGAGATACCAGCATTAACGCTGACATGCCTGTGTCGCCGCGTGCCAGACATGAGTTTCCAATGAGACGAGATGTGTTGTGACGCAGGTCAGAGTGACAGATGTCCACTAGCGGAGTTGGCCCGAAGTCAGTATCGGGTGTCGGGATCACTTGAGGCTGGAGCAGGCAAGATAACAGAAGAGGAAATTACTGTCATTAAGATGACAAATGCCCCAGCCTGTGAACAGACTCTATATACTTAAGAACTAAAGAGCACCATTATATACTGACATGTCTAATAAATGGGCTCACAGAGAGACTGGGGGTTACATAGCAGAATGATTCAGAGATATACTTTTCTAGACTGTGTTTAAGTATACTGTACCTGAGTATATCAAGAGCAGCACTGAACTCTAAAAGATGCAGTGTTTTATACAGTGACCCCAGGGTTGCCAGGTTTGCATAATGAAACCCACCCAATTGCTACTCAAGACTACCTCAATCTCGTTTTCTGGTGGATCCCCCGATAAAAATCAGTGTTTTTTTGGTGGGGTCCTCCTGGGAAAATGTGCATTTCAGGGGCTAAATATCATGTAATTTGGGGTCACTTCAACCCACGGACATGTAAAACAACCTGCGGCAACAGTGTTAAAGGTGCAATATGTACATTTTAACAGCATCTAGCGGTGAGGTTGCGAACTGCAACTAAGGGCGCACACCCCTCGCACCTCTCCCTTTTGGAGAAGCTACAGTGGCCGTCTGGCTGACACAAGACAAAGATTTCGTCGTCTGAGACAGCAGAGCCTGTGTGAAGCAATGAGGTTTCTTCTTACTTCTAACAAAGAATGGTCTCTGCCTGTAATAAACCAGACAACGACTATTACTACTACTACTACTTTGTGCGTATTCAATGTCGTGACTCTAAAAACACTAACGATTTAAAAGAATGACAACATAGTGACTAAACGCGCTCTGTAGAGTGTTTGTCCATTTAGGGCTACTGTAGAAACATGCTGGCGCATAAAGGCGACTTAACATGGAGGGGGAACCTGTGGTGTATGTAGATAGAAATGGCTCATCAATAAAAAAAAATCAATACAAATATAACGGTTCATTATGTAAGGTCTTTTTGCACCACTGAAAACACAGTTATGTATATTATATTGCATTTCTGTCAATAGATCCTCCCAAATTTTACACATTGCTCCTTTATAGTAGCCCAAGTCCATGATTTTCCCACGGGTCACTGAGTGACCCCAAAACTTGCTTAGTTTAGTACTTAGGCCATACTAAATATTGCATTAGATAACGGATTAGATTAGATTAGATTAGATAACAATGCAGTGATGTAAAGTATTTGAATACATTTAATTAGTTACTGTGCTGAAGTATCTTTTGACTATTGTGTAGTTTGACTGAGTATAAAAGAGCAACAGGCAACTTTTACTCTCTACTTGACTACAGTTTTGAATAAGTATATGTACTCCTTACTCCAATACATTTGTGATGAGTAATGCGTCTGAAATCGCATACTCTCTTCAGTAGGTATTTATTTTGAAAGTATTTACACGATCGCTAAAAATAGTATGAATGTGTGTTGTATAAATTTAATTCGGACATACATTCGCCATGCGGTCATTATCACATGATCTACCAGCGTCAGTTACGTTGCTTCACTGCCATTTACAAATCCTCTCCCGTGGCCTCACGAGAAGTGTCCATCGTATGACACTTCAGAATCTCGCCAGAAGTAGTAGGTCATCCAGGTACTTTTTGCCTACTCTTTTCTGAGTACTGAATTCTGACATACTTTTTTTTTGTCACATACTGTTTTTCGCCTACTATAAAGTATAAGGAAGTATGCGATTTTGGATGCAGTCTACATTTTGCATGGCACCTAACTTTTTCTGCAGAAGTTTATTTCTGCTACAAAAGAAGTGATATTGCCATCTACAGGGCATTGAAGGTACTAGATCTTGTGCATTTTGCCCTTAGTCTCCCAAATTTGTCAACAAGTCTACTTTACGCGAATCATGCGTCCTTCACATAAAAGGATTGAGGTGTGAGAAATGTCGATTCTAAATGTACTTTTTTTTTTAAATTCAATAAATAAATTAATACAAAAACAATATAAGCTAAATAAATTGACTATTTTACCCAATATTTGTGTGTGCTGTTTATTTTATTCTTGTTAGAGTAACACATCATAGTTTAGTAAATGTCAAACTGTATTGGAAGCATCTAGGAAGTGCCTTATTTGATCTGTGGAGTGGCTGACAATGTACACATAAGGTGACATTTCAGTTTGTATACTACCTTAGAAGGTAGCTACTTATGTAGGCCATAGGCAGCAATGCAGCTTATTAGGTTTTGGAACAGAGCTAAAAAGTTTTGGGCATGTTTCTGTTCATAGTCAATGTGATTCTTTACAACTCTGGTTACTCTGCTGGACTCCTGTGTGAAATTGAGGAGAAATTACTTCATACATCTACTAAAATCACCTTGGCACCAAGGTTAAAACACCACCCGGTTAAAAGTCTTTGCAATAGCTGTGAAGTTAGTTCTCAGAAAACACATCATTGCATCATTTGTTTGCAGATGCAATTGATTTGTTATTCTCAGAAGTGTAAATAGTACTTGAAAACCATACAACTTGAGTAAAAGTTATAGGCCTGGTTTCACAGATAGGGCTTAGATTAGGTTTAAGTTCAATTAGAGCATTTAAGTAGCTTTTATAAACATGCCTTAGAAAAAACTGTTACTGGTGTGCACCTTGAGACAAAACAATGGTTACTTTCAATTAAAACAGCTCAAACATGTATTTTAGTCTGGGACTAGCTTACCTTGTCTGTAAAACCGGGGTTGGAGTATCTGATTTTAACAGTATAAGTATTTTACTCATACTGGATGTAGCTCAAAGATGCACTAGTCCTCAACACCTAAGAGACATGCCAGTAGACATGAAGTCCAGTGCAATTAGGCTTTGACTATTTCATTTTACTTAACTTTTTTATGTTGAAGAGAAGTTTTTGAAGGATATTGGTTTACTTATGCCCTTTTTGAGCACTTGAGCTTAACTGAGACTTGAATGTCTTTAGACGTTTAAGAGGCTGTTGTGTCGACCTTGATTTATTGCAATATTGAGGTGTTCAGCTTTATTTTGATTTTAGAAAAACATGTGATTCCTCTCCTCACAAATCAACAGTTTCTTTTCTTTTTTTTTTTTACTGGCATGTCTCTTAGGTGTTGAGGACTAGTGCATCTTTGAGCTACATCCAGTATGAGTAAAATACTTATACTGTTAAAATCAGATACTCCAACCCTGGTTTTACAGACAAGCTAAGCTAGTCCCAGACTAAAATACATGTTTGAGCTGTTTGAACTGAAAGTAACCATTGTTTTGTCTCAAGGTGCACCCCAGTAACAGTTTTTTCTAAGGCATGTTTATAAAAGCTAGTTAAATGCTCTAATTGAACTTAGGCCTAATCTAAGCCCTATCTGTGAAACCAGGCCTGTAACTTTTACTCAAGTTGTATGGTTTTCAAGTACTCTTTACACTTCTGAGAATAACAAATTAATTGCATCTGCAAACAAATGATGCAATGATGTGTTTTCTCAGAACTAACTTCACAGCTATTGCAAAGACTTTTAACCAGGTGTTGTTTTAACCTTGGTGCCAAGGTGATTTTAGTAGATGTATGAAGTAATTTCTCCTCAATTTCACACAGGAGTCCAGCAGAGTAACCAGAGGTGTAAAGAATCACATTGACTATGAACAGAAACATGTCCAAAACTTTTTAGCTCTGTTCCAAAACCTAATAAGCTGCATTGCTGCCTATGGCCTACATAAGTAGCTACCTTCTAAGGTAGTATACAAACTGAAATGTCACCTTAGGTGAATAATTTGAGGGTTCATCATTGTCAGCAACTCCACAGATCAAATAAGGCACTTCCTAGATGCTTCCAATACAGTTTGACATTTACTAAACTATGATGTGTTACTCTAACAAGAATAAAATAAACAGCACACAAAAATATTGGGTAAAATAGTCAATTTTATTTAGATTATATTGTTTTTGTATTTATTTATTGAATTTAAAAAAAGTACATTTAGAATCGACATTTCTCACACCTCCATCCTTTTATGTGAAGGATGCATGATTCTGCCTTAGATTTGCTTAAAACAAGGTGTCTTAAACCAAATTCATTTTCTCATCTTCAGGTTGTTCCAATCCTGTATGAATTTCTTTCTTCTGTTAAACAAAAGAAGATATTTTGAAGAATATGGGTAACCAAACAGTTGATGGGCTCCATTGACTTTCATTGAAATATTGAAATTCAATATTTATATTTTTCTTTCAGTATTTCAAGCATTGTGAACAATGATCTTGTTGTGCCTTGTTAAGTATTTGCTGGTGTGTCTCCTCTCATTCATTGTGTTTTGTCTCTGGCCTGTGTTAACATCCTGTTTATAGAATTTGTAATATTTCCACACAAATTACATTTTGGGAAATGATTGCAATGCAGTTTGTGTGCAAATCCGGAATAGAGATTGGCCAAAATAAAATGAAAAACTGTCCAGTTGACAATCGTGTGTTTGGAGCAAAAAATGTCCAGCTCCAATTTATGGCTGGTCGACCAGTGCATCTCTTAGTATAACATTTCTGCCTACCTTTTAGTACAGCCTTTTTCGTTTTTGTAAATTAACAATAACTGTAAATATATATAATTTAAAACCTAATTAATTTCTAGTTGTAAAACATTTGAGAAATGTGCATGTTCTGCACAGGACTACATGATAGTATATATAGGACCACAAAATTTTCATCCAATCTTTATATTCGGTCCGAATTAAATAATACGATGTCCTACCTGCCTGTCAGTATGTGTTTTTTTATACCCTTTTGCACCCTGTTCGTGCAGACATCATACGTCATCAGTGTGTTTCATGCTGTGTAGAGTTTTTGTAGACAGACGTCAGTCACGGAGCACCGCAAACAAACAGCAGCCACCTATTACAGTTTCTACTGAATCAAAACAACAAGCTTAAGCTGCGTTCATGCCATTACTACTGTAATTAAGGGATGGCAGTCCGTGACGTTCTAACTGGAGCTGTTCAGTCAGACTCGGAATTATGTGTATCCATTTCAACAGTATCAACACCGTAATGAATCTGCAGCAGTCAGGTACAAGCTCTCAAAGTTGTTTACGTTCATTATTATTGTAATGTTATGTACTTTGAGACATTAGGTAGTTTAACACCGTCTCTTGTGCCGCTTTGCCGACAGCAGCTGTGTGTGTGTGAGTTCATGTGTTTTGGAGGAGGCTTGGCTTTGGGAGGGAGGGATTATATGCTTTCAGTGCTAGCAGGCTAACATTAGCATTTCCCAAATCAACTACTGCACCTTTAAATTTGGCATGAAATTGAAGCTGCAATAGTGTTTTCTTCCCTGTTGTGACGTATATCTGAGTGAAACGGCTTCTTGAACAAGAACAAATGTAGGGCGGGACTTGATTTTGTCCACAGGGAATTGATTGGATGGTTGTGGTTTGTTATTGGTGGATCTAATGTGAGTGACAGGTTGTCCCGCCCTCGCTCCAGTAAACACATCATCCGAGAAGAGAGAGGAAAAGTTATTTTGATTTAAGATTACAAGACTTGATTACAGTACTTGAAATCTGCCCTTTTCTCCATATTTTGGATCTGGTGATATTACTGTAGCTAAACTAATCAAAACGGGTGTGAGATTCAGTCAGGGCATGAAAAGACAGTTATGGCAGATACATGACAAGAACTTGTAATTCTTCATTTTATCTTGCAGTACATAATCACACAAGTCTTTTATCTTTTTTGGTGATGGATCGCAAGTCTAGTTTTCACAAAGTTTTTATGAATAGTCTCTCAGCGTGGATCGTTTTTCAGCACTACACCAGGAATTGGTCTTAAGTATCAGAATGACAGCTGACATTTCCCTCCTGCCTATTTTCAGTTCAACACTATTGATTTCGGGTCACCTCCGATGTCTGCTCCCCTCCTCATCGTGTTGAGATGATTGTGCGAGTGTGTTAATATGTGATGTGGCAGTATGCCCCCTTCCTCGATCACATTGTAATTCGCATAGTAGCTGTAGTCTGATATGGGCCTCCTGTGGTGAAAGGGCTGCTGGGTAATGGTGTGAGAGCTGTATTCCCTGGCAGACAGCTTCATTAAAGGCAGTGGGATGGTTCCTGGATCAATCTTCTCGCACAGGGATCGATTGATTCTCCCCTGTGTGCTGGGGATTCCTCTGCGCTCGACCTGTTAACAGAGTAAAGAAGGCCGAGGGGGGTGCGATGTCTCGCTAATTATCCAAGAAGCCCTCGTTGCTGGCAGGGGGCTGATGAATAACGAACATATATATATATATATATATATATGACAATGTGGTGTGCGGTCTGTCTTGTAGTTAAACTCGCTCTCTGATGTGTTTGTTAACCGTTGGCTTTGACATCAATGTGCTTATGTGTGTGTGTTTGAATATGTCATGTCTGGCAGCGGCCCTCGATTCTCCAGTGGTCCACACTAGAATTAATAGCTCAGCTACTTTCCAAGCTCAGCAATTATGGTTATTAAGATTAGGTAATTGACCCAGAGGGTTCGAGAGTGCTGCTGTGGAGATATGTTTAAGCAAACATCAGCCTCTCACCATAATGAGGGAACACAGACGGAGAAAAACAAAGGCGTTTACAACAGTGTGGTAAAGTTTTTTTGTTATTTTGTTATTTATCCAACCATTTTTGTGCATGTCTTCCATTATTATTCGGTGAAATTTCGCAGAAAAATAATGTACGCACAGAAATAACTTTTAAACCAAGCAGCTTTCTGTTGTTCAAAGCGTTGAATCTGCTTAAACCCTTTTGCGAAATCTGCATGGAGAAATCTTTTGCATTCATGCGAAATTCCAGATCGCATGGATTTTTTTAGTAGATTCCTATTGGATTTTGTCTGCAAAAATTCACAAAATTTCACAATAAATGATTATTTCACTTTCTCCATTACCTACACTGAACAAAAAATGACCTGAAAAAAGCTAGGAAACGATTTTCACTCAGAAATTGAAATTAAATTTCACAAATAATTATATATATATATACAGTACTGTGCAAAAGTAGGCACGTCAGAATTTTAACTGACCTGCAAAGCTACCTGAAAAACGATGCGCAAGTGTACCTGGACAAAAGCTGTTTCAAACACAAAGGGTGGTCACAGCAAATATTGATTTGAGTTGGTTAATAGAAGTTAATTGATAAATAAAATCTATTTATGACAGTATTTTTGAAAGCATCCTCACTTAACAGCATTTTTACACAAGTGCCTAAAACTCATCACAGTACTGTATCTTTGCAGGTCGCTTTCTTCAAGCGTCTTGGAGACACAGCCTCAGTTCTTCTGGATTTAGTTTGTTTCAGTTTCATGTGTTTCTTCATGTAATTACAGACGGATTTGATGATGGGGAGATCAGATCTCTGTGTGGAGCACCAGCTGTTGTCAGACTCCTTGTGCATACAAAAATCTCACTGGATTATTACAATTAATGGCAAAATGAATATTTGGAAATGTAAACTGACATTTCCTACTGACACACTACAGAAAAAGATATAAATAACCATCTTAAAACCATTTTTTGGTGCTTAAGACTTTTGCACAGTTCTGTATATATATATATATAGAAGTGAGAAGTGAGTACACCCCTTATATTTTTGTAAATATTTTATCATATCTTTTCATGTGACAACACTGAAGAAATTACACTTTGCTGTAAAGTAGTGAGTGTACAGCTTGTATAACAGTGTAAATTTGCTGTCCCCTCAAAATAACTCAACACACAGCCATTAATGTCTAAACCGCTGGCCACAAAAGTGAGTATACCCCTTAGTAAAAATGTCCAAATTGGGCCCAATTAGCCATTTTCTCTCCCCGGTGTCATGTGACTTGTTAGTATTACAGGGTCTCAGGTGTGAATGGGGAACAGGTGTTAAATTTGGTGTTATCGCTCTCACTCTCTCATACTGGTCACTGGAAGTTCAACATGGCACCTCATGGCAAAGAACTCTCTGAGGATCTGAAAAAAGAATTGTTGCTCTACATAAAGATGGCGTAGGCTATAAGAAGATTGCCAAGACCCTGAAACTGAGCTGCAGCACGGTGGCCAAGACCATACAGCGGTTTAACAGGACAGGTTCCACTCAGAACAGGCCTCACAATGGTAAAGAAGCTGATGGTACCTAAACCTTACTGAGCATCCTCAAACGGAAGGTGGAGGAGCGCAAGGTCTCTAACATCCACCAGCTCCGTGATGTTGTCATGGAGGAGTGGAAGAGGACTCCAGTGGCAACCTGTGAAGCTCTGGTGAACTCCATGCCCAAGAGTGCTGGAAAATAATGGTGGCCACACAAAATATTGACACTTTGGGCCCAATTTGGACATTTTCACTTAGGGGTGTACTCACTTTTGTGGCCAGCGGTTTAGACATTAATGGCTGTGTGTTGAGTTATTTTGAGGGGACAGCAAATTTACACTGTTATACAAGCTGTGCACTCACTACTTTACATTGTAGCAAAGTGTCATTTCTTCAGTGTTGTCACATGAAAAGATATAATAAAATATTTACAAAAATGTGAGGGGTGTACTCACTTCTGTGAGATACTGTGTATATATATATATATATATATATACACCACAATCATTTTTGTTTTAGTTACAACTTTGAAAAATCATTCACGGTGTATACGGTTATGGATTTAAACACTTCTTAGAACTTATCTAAAATATTGAATTTAGTGTCCTGCATCATTCGTGCTACTGATTTAATGTCTGTAATCCTGTGGCTTGTCAAAGCAGTTGGACCCATGATTTTCACATGACTGATGATTAACAATATAAGAAATGCCCTAAAGTAGGGACCTAAAGCATCTAGAGACAAGAAAGTCATATGCTGTGTGACCACCGTCCCAATTCGCATACTATCCATCCTAAATAGTATTTCGAAATTAGAATTAGTGTGTAATCATTAGAATTAGAATTATAGTATGTTGAAATGAGTATTTCGAAGATACATGGATGGTCTACTTTTTCTGGTTAGAATCCGAAGGGTAGATCCATGCATACTCTAACGGCTAATATTGCCCACAACCCATTGCGTGTTGGACGAGGATTCGATTAGAACTACAAACACAAATAAACGGTATTAAAGACTACAAATATGGCAGATTTGCGAGTCCAACGGTTAAGTAGAGGGTGGTTTGACTCGTATTTAATAATCAGTGTCTAACCTGCTGAAAAGAAGAAAAAAAATTATTCAGTGTTACCAACATTATATATCATCTGCAACAGCATTGTGAGCTTTTATAAAGATGTGTTTGATCATTAACTTTTAAATGCAATCACATGAGGAGAGTTCTCCGCATGAAAGACACACGATTGGCAGATCAACGTGCTACTACATTTATCTCTGAAATGGTAGGAAATGAAATTAAACTGAATGTGGAGGATTTTAACTGAGAAGATGAATGACAGGGCAGTTTAAACGGTGACAGGATGCACACAACTAAGCGACAGAACAGTCTGTTTAAAGACCCAACTATGACGAAGTAGTATGTCCAAAAGCTTGCCTACTATTCTGGTACACACTCAAAAGTATGTACTTTATCTTCACAAAACAGTACATACTTTTAGGGCATAGTATAGGTGAATTGGGCTCTTTTGACTTACCTAGCACTTAGCAATCAACAAACTAAAAGACTATTTCAAAATATAAAAAATGTCTTACAATTATTTTGATTTATTTAGTTTAAAATGAATAACTAGTTTCAGAATATTTCAAAATGTACCCAAATGTTTCAAACTAATTAGCTGGTTTAATAGATGTGCAAAAATAATATGGCACTTATTTTTCACAGAATAAGCTACAAATGTCCTTTTTTCAGAATGCTACTTCACAGCATGTTTAACAGTGATACGACTAATTTAACATTTTTTTCATAAGCCCCTATGTACTAAACTATAATTTAGTGTAATTATAGAGTAATTTACTCAAACTATTCAGTGCAGCACATTTAGACCTCAATATTCTCAATCGCCCTTTATAATAAATAATTAAGCATTCTTAATTTGGAAACTGAGATTGCACTGCGCGATCCTGTACTTCATGCAATATCCGCTATTTCATTGCCTTAATTTAATAAATTAAATATCAACATTATGTTGATATTATGTTAGCAGTGTCCTCTGGGACTTCTCGTTGTGAAGTGTCTTTTCAATTTCCTCTGCATCATTTTCATAATGCGGATGTGCTGGAGCCAAACTATTTTCTACATTCTGAGTGCGCTAACAATTGGCCACCTGTCAGGGCTGGATTTCATCCCTTTTCACTCGGGTTCGGAACAAGCGAGATTATAAGCCACTTTCAGGTTGTGTGGAAACATTCTGTCACGGCATTGTTTGATCAGAGAGGGACAAGCCTGCTAAATAATTAAGAGATCAGCACCCCTTTGAGAAAATACAGTGCTAAGCCCCACATGAGAGGCAACCCAGGATCCTGCTCGAGCTCAAAGCATCCGCATTAAAACAAGTAATCATTATGTGCACGATGCTGAAGTTAAATGAGAATTTTTCTTCTCCCTTACATGTATTTTCTCGCGCGTTTGCTCTGTCAATCTGTAGCATAAAGAGATTTGCTTTTCAAAACAAGGCATGCAAGAGCTTAAAAAGCATGGTTTAATAAGCGCCTAGACACATCCATCTTTGTTTGCTGGAGATAAGTTAAAATGTGCACGGAGCTAGGCATTCTGGGTATGCTGGAGGACTGCCCATTGCGGTGCATCTCTTCCTTATGTTTATTACATGCACAAACACTTTGTCTTAAAGCCTTTTAATGGAGCTAAAAAAGAAATGGCAGGAAGGGAAAAAATAAGTCACACTTTTCTCTTTACAATTCGAAGGTGTTTGGCATGTTCGCTTTATGCCATCTCAGAGATTAGGGAATCCAACCAGCTTCTGTTCCCCCAGCATGTCCTCTTTCAACTCCCCCCTCCTCGCCAGCAACCCCCCGTGTCACAGAATTAAACACACTCCTTATTTATTTATTTAATTTTATTTTTATTATAATTCATCCGCCGGAAAAGAGGCACCTCAGATACCTGTGACTTATAACACGCTCCCAGCCGTGCCTTTGATTGATTTTTTTGACAGAAATGTCCTCATTAGGTCGCTACAAATGGCATGAAAAGACGCACGCCGCAGAGAAGGGAAGAGGAGAGGGAAAGTGGAGGAGAGAGGAGGGAAGAAAAAGTTTGCTTGCTTTTTGACACTTGCCGGCTTTTATCTATGTGGCATTTCCAGAGTACGCTTCAAAGTTGCAAGCATGCATGCGGGCGCATGAGTGCATGATACTGAGGAGCGCCTCTATAATTATAATGCACAATTAATTAAAGAAAAGGAGTATAATAGATTCCAGATGAACCTCTGTGACTAATTATCATGTCTTTGATAGTGGAAGTGTGCAGACGATGCGAGAGAATGAAAGAGAGTGAAGGGGGCTCAGGGCATGAGAGAAAGAAAGAAGTAAAAAAAAAAAAAAACAACAACAAAAAAAAAAACGTATGGAATGGGAAAGAGATGGCGGTGGAAAGGGGAGTTTTGAATGTTCCCCAACATGGCATCCGGAGATGGGGTTGCACAGTTGAATTCAAAGCCTGTTTTCTTAATTAAAGGGTTTAATAGGAATGGGGTTGTGCTGCCTGAAGAGAGAATGAGAGAGAGAGAGGATTATGGGGGATAGGCGATGGGGAAGATGAGACTTGAGATAAACAAAAGTTCTGCTTTTTTTTTTTTTTTTATCTTTGCCTTGCTTAGATAAGTTTTGGAATATTTGCTGTGTTCATTTGTGCTACATTTTCAAGTCGGCCACTTATTTTTGGCATGTGATTGAAATGATATTTTGGTGCAGCTTCAGATGGCAGCGGTATTAAGATAAGTAGCTTTGCTTTAAGTGTAACACCACAATAATCTCTCTCATATTGCCACCTTTTAACTGCTCTCTGGAGGAGGGGGGGAAGGGGGGCATTACTTTTTCTTTTGTGAAATTTGGAATACAAGTTCTGAGTACGGCTCCGACCTGGTTTATACTATACACAACATTGACAAGCGTGCAGTGATGTGTATACAGCAATAATAGACTCATTTAAAGCACTGTAGGCATAACAGAGATTCAAAAATAAACAGATTAGGATTAATTATCTAGTGTGTGGAGTGTAAATTCATCCTGAAGATTTCTTTGGGTATAGAGCTATGTGTGTGGAGTTACACGCTCAACCATGTGCCTGTGTGTGTGTGTGTGTGTGTGTGTGTGTGGCTGCAGATGGAGTCCTTGGCGAAAACCTGTTGACACATTGAGACCATTAGTGCTGTTTTCCTTCTACTCTCACTGCCAGTCTGCCTCTGCCACCTCTCCTGCTGACGAGAGTAAAAATACTCCGTGATGCCTAATGCCAGCGCTTTCTGTTTTAAAACCCACGGTTCACCCATCTGTAAGGCTCTGTAACGTTAGTTATGAAAATATAAGCGCAAGTCTTACAAAAGAAAAAGAAGATATATCTTGCATAAGGAAAATGTTAAGATATGTTTTGCATAGTCACATTATCTTTCCCCCGTTTTATAAGGTATAATTACTGCAATGCATCACTATTCTATAGTGACGCATTATAAATAAATAAGTGAATAAATAAACAAATACATATATACAATACAATACAAAATAATATTCCATAGAATTATTACTGTAATAAAATAATGTTTTATTATTTACACTATGCAATGCTACCCTGACATATAACACTTTGCAATATAAATACTATTTTTTTTACGCTACTGAGAATTCATGTCACAATACCAATAATCTAATGGTCCTAAAAATATTACTGATTTTTCTTAAGCAAAATATGTAATGGAGAATGCATTATATTATTATATTATATTTTTATTATTATTGCAACATAAATTATGAAAGTGTGATCAGGATCGTATAATAAATGTATTTATTTTTTGATAATGAATGTCTGTAAGTTATCCTGCTTATTATAAAATGGTTAGTTCCTGTCCTTGATTCTGATTGGTCAATAGCTGTGTCTTATTCACGATAAAACACGGCTATGACCGCTTCACCCAACGGTTCTATGTAGCCTATCACTACACAACACCCTTAGCAACGTAAACTGTTTGTTCTCAATTGATATTATTCATTGAAGCTTACTGTATTATGTAGAAGAGTATTGTGAGAAAGAGATTGAGCGAGTTTATTACCTGCATTCAGATTTAGCATTTTCCTTCAGGTCAGTCCTATGTTCATAATAAAAGATCAGTTTAAATGTCAGATGTATTATCTTGTCCTTTTAACAGTTAAGGGGTTTTCCTGTGACTGACAGCGCTAGTCAAAGCATTTGTCAGTTGCGTCTTGTTCCGTGTTCACAACAATTCAGTCTTTTCAATGTAAAAGGCTTCGCCACTGATTGACACACTCATAAAGACAGTCTTTGCCGCCATCTAATGGCCTAATAATGTAACTTCTGTTGCTGTTCACGGCCAGGGACTATTTTTTCCGGCGGAAGGAAGGCTTTTAGTAAGAGTTTACTTCATGAAAGTTACATATTTTTGGCTTTAATATTTGTATTGTGTGAGCCTTATTGCTTACTTATGTAGCAACTTGACAGATAGACATACAGAAAGATGGATGGATGGACATGAATTATTGATTTGAGTTGAAATTATTTCATTATGTGAGAATAAGGTGAAACGGTGAAACAGTGTAGGAGATTGGTTACCAGGCACAATGGTCAATTGTACGGTTTAGCATCATTATTAAGATCCATTTGACTTCAGATTGCTGTGATTGACCAATCAGAATCAAAGTATTCTAGACATATGTGTTTGATTTTTGGGTGATTATTTTGATTTTATTTTTGGATGTCTGGGACATGTTCTTGACAGGTTTTGTGAGAGACATCTTTGTGAGGTTTTGTTAAGCCATTTTTAACAGACATCATGTGATCATTTTGAACCCTTGTTCACACTCTTAGGTTTGATTTGGATGCGTTTCCCCTCTTCCTGTTGGACCGGTGGACAAGGGATCATTTAGGGGAGGCTGAAATACAAGACCATGCTCTGATGATATAGATATGAAAGAGTACGGGAGGCTCATTTGAAATGTTTGTGCGAAAATGAAAAAGGAGGAGAGAGAGAGTGTGAGAGTGACAGAGAGCAAGAGAGAAGGGAAAGTCGGTGGCAGTGCTGAACCTGACACTAATGAGCCGCCTTTCTGATGGGACCTGACAGCGCAGAAGAAAGTTGAATCCCTCGACACTGACGCTACACAACACTCCCTCCTAATTGGAGCAGTGTGTATGTGTGCGTGGTGTGTGCAGGGAAACCTGGGCAGAAATAAGATCCGCTTTGTGCGAAACATGTTAATAACAATGATAATACACTCTTGAGTGTGACTGGGACCAAGGCTTATTTGTAGACGCACAACCCGGCTCGTCTGAGGTTGACATTGTTCGCTACACCCGAACTCTCTTTCTTTCTCTCATTCACACTTTCTCTGCTTTATTTGCATGCATTTGAGGAAATTGTTGTGGTAGGGCTGTTGATGTAAATTACTGTGCAGCTGTCTTCAATGTAATGCATTAATGATCAAAACAGGGCTTTAAATATAGGCTAATTTGGTATTCATCCTGTGTGTGTGTGGAAAACACTTTTATATTTTATAACTGGACAGAGCAACAAATTTCTGTAATTAGTTTTATTATGCTAGAGATCCATGTAAAGCAACAACAACCCCATCCAGATCATCCTGCTGTCATCTGCCGTTTTGACCTCATGACCAGTGTTTTTTAAAAGTATTGTGTTACAATATTGCGTTTCTCCCTAAAAATTAACTAATTGCATTACTTAGTTACTTGTTATGGAAAGTCAAGTCAATTTACCATTATTTGTGTAGTTTTATGATTCAGTGATGGAAACGGAGTTCAATTCTGCCGTAAAGCAGTGTCATTGTTCAGCTGAGGTCAGTTCAGTGTTGATTTAGTTCAGTTCAATAACTGTGTAAAGATCATCAAATATGAAATGAGTTAAATTCATCTATAAAGCAGCTCTGTTGAAAACAGAGATGTCATCATCCAGCTCAGTTCAGTTCTCATCTAATAGTGTCAGTACAGTCAAATCAGTAATATTGCTGAATATTATGGAAAGTAATGTGCAACGTTACTTTTGTGTTACTTTTCCTAGCCTGGGCTGGGCTTGTTTGTTTAAAAAAAGTTCAATTTTTTTTTTTTGGCAAATGTAAAGGCCTACCAAAAGTGAAATTAATAAACCTCAGGCTGAAGGTAATGCAAAATCATGCCTGTACAGTAGAGGGCGCAACTCAAACCTTTATGCTGTGCTGCCATTCTGGATCACAGAAGAATCTGACACAGGAGAAGAAAGTTCAACACACTGGCTGCATCCGAAATCACATACTCTCTTGAGTAGGTACTTATTTTGAACAAGTAATTACTTCATGACCACTAAAAAATTATATTCTATATAGTATGAGTGTGTGTAGTATGAATGTAATCCGGACGTACTACATTCGCCATGCTTTTATTGTCATGTGACCTGCCAGTGTCAGTTACGTCGCTTCACGTCATTCACAAATCCTCTCCCGTGGCCTTATGGGATAGTAAAGTGTCCATCGTATGCACTCTTCAGAATCTCGCCGGAAATAGTAGGTCATCCGGGTACTTTTTACCTACTCTTTTATGAGAACTGTGAATTCAGACATACTTCTTTTGTCATATATTGTTTTTCACCTACTATTTAGTAGGGAAGTATGTGATTTCAGATGTAGCCTCTTGAGCAATAAAAACAAAATAATTAAATGTAAATGTGATGTTTAACTAAAGTCATTTTTGCTTATTAGTATATTTTAATTGGATCATCAAAGGTCAGAAGCAAAGCAGCAAAATTTTGATGAAATACATGTTATTTAGCATATTTAATATATATTGCAGGTTTGCATAATATTTTGCATTTGTGTTTTACTGTTTTTATTCATTTTGTGGAATAATGAATCAAATTTGTGCAAGCGAGATGAATAAATGTATGCTCACATTTAGTCTAAAAATAACCGTCATGTTTACACAACGCACACACTCCTCTGCACTTACTTCCAGTTTCTCTCCACTTACTTCCAGTTTCTCTCCACAGGAGATGTCAGTCAATAAATGGGAAAATAAATTAACTTGCGTTACTTCTTTGAAAAAGTTGGATATTTTGAAAAAAGGATATTTTATTGTAAATTTAAAGGAAATGTGTTACTTTACTAGTTACTTGAAAAAGTAATCTAATTACGTAACTCGCTTTACTTGTAATGCGAGTTGTAATGTTACACTGCTCACGACGTTGTTGGATAACATTGCATTGGGATGTTTATTGTACAGAAAACACACTGGTTGAATGTTAAGCAGCATAAATAAATGTATTTAAGAATATATTACTAGAAATTATTTTGGTGGTTGAATATTTTCTCTGCTTATAAACGAATGACTGACATAAAAACAGTAAATGTAATGATGTAATCCATTTAAATACAGTGGTAACAAAAGTATCTAGACACTTAAGGTACAAGGTAAGGTAAAACAAAATTTCAAATAAATTAATTATGCTAGAACTTTTTTTTTTTTTTTTTAATAATAATTTAACTTTTCTCAGCTATTTTTGCTGAATGACTTTTAATCAAATGTTTAATCAAAAGTTGATTTTAGTGGATGTATTAAGTCATTTCTCCTCAAGTTCACGCTGGTGTCCAGCAGATTATCTACAGGTATGGTTCATCATGGACCTGTATCTATGATATCCACTTGCTTCTGAAAACCACGAAGTGTGTTTGTGTGTTCTTTTCATTCTTGCCACCTATATAAATAAATAATAAATTCCACTTATATCTAATTAAAACTCCTTATTCAAATTCCTGCAATTTTAAGTGTCTTTAGTGTGCAAAAGCTTTTGGGTCCACTACACATTCAACCTTGATGTTTAAATTTAAAAACTAAATTATAGATCTGTGGTGTAGCATTGTGTAAGAAACAAAGGCTGACACTGAACTTTCATTTAACACCTTTCAAGTAGTGTCGAGATTGATAGTTTAATTTCTCTTGAAATGTGATGTCACATTGGGAAATTGATTTCATAGTTGTTTGGAATAATTTGTTAAGACTGTGTCACTAGCATAACAAAATAAACATATTTAAGACAAAAGAGGATTTATTTAATTCGTTTAATAAAGACAGCTGATTTTGTCAAAATTTAAGATAATATTTCATTTGTTTATGACAGAATTTGAGGTGACATCAGGGGAAACACACATCTCTGGCAGGAAAGTGATTAAATTATTATAAAAATCTTCAAATACATGTATTCCTTTGCAGAAATCCTCTTGGGAGCAATTCAAATTTATGTTTTGAATGTAATACAGAAGTTTCAATTTCCTCAGGGACTGAAAAGCCAGCACATGCAGAGAATAGCCCATTAGCACAAAAAGTGACCAGGCTTATTTGATCACACTTAGTCAATATTATCTCTGTCATGCTGAAATTCAATACAAAATAAGGTTTTCGCATCAAGCTGATTCTAATTGACAAAGCGCTCTAAAATGCGAGGCAGGTTAAAGCGAGAGGCGGACTGATTGCAGTATACTCTCCTGAGGTGATTACAGGGCCTGACTCTCACGCTCAAATGAATGTGGACTCAATTATGTTTCCCTTTTTGTCCTCCGTTGCCAATAGATTCCTCCCCCCAACCCCTATGGTGCTGTTTCCTCCTCTGAATCAATCATTTTTAATTTATCGGGGGGATTTATGTGACAATGGCTGATGAGAGTTTCAATAAGGCAGGAGAGGAGAGAAAAAAAAACAGATGAAAAAAAAAAAAAGCCTATGCAAATCTCTTGGATGATGCGATTAGTGTTGGAAACCAAATCAAGGCTGACTTGAATAGACACAGAACACAAAATCATATTAGGTTGAATTCGATGTGCATGGCTTTACATTCAGCGCTGCATATTCTCTCTCTCTTTCTATTTGTCTTTTCTGATTTTACTGACCTGAAAATGCTTTTCCACATCACATATTCTCTGAATATTCCTGGCTGTTCTCGTCCTGTGCCCTTCACACAGATGTTTTGGAGGTTTAAGTACAACAGACACAAGCTCAGCGGCTCCCCAAATGAGACCAGAACAAAGTGCTGCCACTTATTCTGTTATCACATTTCACAGCACGCAACACATGTACAAGTTCAGAACGATTCCCCTCAGGTGATCTTTGACGTCCTAGCCATGACAGAACTGCTTTTGTACATCAGAAATATATATGATGTTAATTTTGTAGGTAAGAGCGGTGAACCGTACATCAAAAAAGAATTACATATAATTTTCCTGTGATCATTTCAGCATGGTTAAATAGAGAGTGGTGTGAGGTATGACAGTATCTCTTAGTGAAAAGGCTGATAGCTTATATGTTATGTGTGTGTGTGTTTGAGTCACAGGGCATGGCATACATGGCCAGGTCCTCGGCGTGAGGTTCCCTAGCACAGATGGCCCTCTCTGTAGGGCAGGGCAGGGAACGGGGACTCCCCCCTCGGCCCCCCTCCGCTGCAGAAGGTCGAACTGTCCGAGCAGTCAGGGATGCCTCAGCCAGTCGCGTGCCTCACTTGTCTCTGCAAATGTGTAAACATGGCCATAAACAGATTAAAAAAGACAGCCATAAGCTGATTTAAATAGGTTTTTTGCTCTTAAATAAGATTCAGCCCTACTAAAATTAAAAGTACTTGATGTACACTAAAGCCGGGTACACACTGCACGATTTTCAAAGTCGTCGGATCGCTTTTCTCACATAACACGACTATCTGGGGTACCATTTAGTTGCCGTTTCATGCACATTACACAATGGATTGGCGACAGGGGGTCACACATTACATAACATTTCAACAGGAAGAATCACAGACAACTTTGTCTGGTATACACACTATGTTTCACAACCAAACACACGTGAGAAGTGATACAGGAAATAACGTAAGAGTCAAATGGTAAAATGATAGCCGGCAAGAAGCTTGTGATCCAAGTTGTATGTCCGCCGATTTGCAGTGAAAAAGAAAAAAAGAGAAGAATAGGAAGGAGAGAACTTTTGCTTGCAGAAGCCATGCTTGCTGATGTTTTGTTGGAGCTTCTCCCCCTGAACTTTCCCTTGCCCTGTATCTTGCTCTCATTGGCTGTAGGTTGACACCAATGTAATTTCCAGTCAGGATATATTTCACACTGCAGGACTCTGAGTCATAGACAAGTCCAGATATTTAGCATGCTAAATACTGTATTTCACGGGCATCAGCATTGCATCAGCACTTCTCTCAGATCGTGTCTTGGATCATACACACCACTACGCGATTGTCACTTGTATGAACAAGCACCGCTTTGCCTCTGATTTTGGGCATTTGCGATTGCTACAAAATTTTCGGCAAGTGAAAATCGTGGCTAAAACCATGAAGTGTGTACCTGGCATAACATGAGATACAGTCATATAAGTAGCCTAATAAAAGCCATTTTATTTTGCACATAGCGGACCATCTCATAGGAGCTGCCATTTTGAGATCACATGACCAGTTGAATACTACTCGCTTTTATCTCTGTAACATCTCTGTTTTTGTTTGTGGTAAAAAAAAAAAAAAAAAGCTTTTGCATGATAATACATCCACACCACTAGGTGTCAGTATAAGTCTAAGATGTATGTCATATTGCTCAGTGCAACAAAGACAAAAAAAAAAAAAAGTGCATTTCTGTGAATGGTCTTCCACAATTACAGAGATGTCACATACAGCAAGAGACGTTTGAATAAGCAAAGCTTATGATTTGTAAAGAAACCAACAACTTCCTGTCGTAGATCTAGAAGAGATGTAACTTCCATGAGTCCACTGGTGGAGATAGGCGTCCAGACGTTGCTTTATGTTCAATAAGGCCACAGAACAGCGCGTGCTGATCTGATGAATGGTGGCCGCTGAGCTGTGCAGTCTGGTGACAGTGGGGGGGATATTCCAGCCTTCCAGAATCTTCTCAGGGAAGCCAGATCAATAGAGAGACACACAGATGGCTGGGGTTGTTCCTGCTCGGTGAGATTTGGAAAAAGTCTTGAGGAAGGATTAGAGTTGCTTCTGCTATTCCAGGGAAGGGCCAGACTAAAATCAGGTCAGAAGAGGTAAACAAGGAGACAGGAAAGATTTGTCAACGTCTAAGAGTGACCTGACCTGTCTACTGGGCTCACACTTTTGAGAAGTTCCTCGGGTGCCAGCAAATACACTTGAGGTTCAGCTGGCATACAATATTTTGTCAGAATGTCTTACAGATGAATAGTTGACATTAGTTCATAGTTAATACTGCAAATGATGCAACTCAGACTCAAACTTGGCTCTGTTTACTGTACATTTCTGCAAAACTCTAAAACATACTGTACTGTACATACAGTTAAAATGAATACTAGTGGCAGTAAAACACCAACAACGTTTATTCCTTTTCACACAAATTGTGATTACAGGGGCAGATTATTGATTAATAAAAGCTTTTTTCACATGGTTCCATGCACAATATGTTGCACAACTATGTTATGACCTCAAAACAGTTTTACCATAGTACATGATTTATAAACTAATACATTTTGATGTTTGTATCACATATCCAGCTCCATATGTGTGACTTTTCTGACATGGTAAACTTGCTCAGTAGCTCACCTGGTACAGCATGACACTTGTGATGTGGAACATTTGGGTACGAGTCTCGTGTTAACACTGTTAGGGTTTAGTGTAGAGTGTACGTTATTTTCAAATGCAACAGAGCTTTAAACTTTTAGCGCCACTCACTGGACATTTCATTTTGAAAGTGTTATGAAACATGCAAGAAGCAATGTAATAATCATTTTGCATTAATGTCTCCACAGGCACATTTTTGTCAAGTTAGCCTGGATTAAAATAATGCCTAGTTGTAAAAATATATAAAAAAATAATATCCTGAGTCCTCCAAGGTTTATAAATGTTGTGAATTTTAAAACAACAGTATGCATACGGTCATCCGCTGGAAGCTAGTTATTTGAATTTATAAAATTTTAAATATGGATATTTTTCCTACAAAAATGCATCCCTTCACTTCAAAAGGCCTTTATTATCCCTCTGGAGCCGTATGGATTACTTTGATTATGGATATTTTTGTTGTTTTAAAATGTGGCCCCCCATTTACAACCATTATAAACCTTGGAGGACTAAGGATATTTAAAAATATATCTTCGATTGTGTTTGTCTGATAGAAGATATATACACCTAGGATGGCTTGAGGGTGAGTAAATCATGGGATAATTTTAGGTGAACTATCCCTTTATGGACTCCTATATGTATTCTCACCCATGCCATCCTCAGTTTGTTTGGTCTCGTCATTCACTTCCTGTGTACAGACTTTACCTGACTCCCTCTCTATCGGTGTTTGCCTGCCTTCATCACGGCATCCTCTCCTCATGTCACTGAGTACCTGCAATACCAAGAACTCTCAAAGTTAAATCTGCTATATTGCCTGCTGTCTGCTTGCTCTGTTCAATAAACATCCATTACCTGCATTCCTGTTGTCTGCCCCTCTGTTACAGGACTATTAATGACGTTATAGGTCAAGTGCTCCAAAGATAGATTTAAACATTTAAATTGCTAGCCTCAAATTTATTGGAAATTACAGCAAAACCTGCTGGTGGAGCATAAACAACCACCATTTTCTAACATGGAAAAATCCATCACATTTAGGAAAATGATTATTGCCAGAGAGGCCACATAAAGATGCAATAATAATGTTTTTTACTCAAGGGAGATGCTTTTAGCAGTCTTTTTGCTGTTACAAAAATTAAGTATAGGGCACTATGCAAATTACCATCAAGGGAGGTATGGGGAATATAGCATGTAGTCTTTCTGTTGTTGTCTTGATCCACTATTGTCTGACAGTGGCGGTGTATGTTTCCCCCAGGAACCCTTTCATAGCAAGTCTAGTTCAGCAGCCATCCTATCCCTTCTCCCCAGTGCAATGTTTTGATGCTCAGACTGGTAGAGGTGAGCTCAGGTTAAGTCACCACTGTCCAAGTCAGTATGTTATCCTGCGTGGAAAGCTGCGTCTCCTCACGAATGCGGTGTGAGAGTCACGGTTGGGGATGTGAACCTTGCTTAGCATCAAGCCTGACCCCTGGTCGAGAATGTCATTGTGTTTCAGAAGTGTTATGGGTTAATGAGTCCTTCAGGCAGGTGGTTCAGTCTGTCTCTTGGATTATGCGCTCTGTTGAGCCCATCACTGACACAAGACCCCTGACATGACTGCAGGGGTGGAGGTGGCTTCAGGACAGGAGTGTAGATGAAGCTTCAGGGGTTAATGGACATTAAAGGGTTAAGATCTAACGAAGACATGCATATTATCTGAGGTTCTGATATAAAACAAATGTAAGGAATTAATGACAACGGACATTTGAATTATTATAAAATAATACACAGTCAAGCTGGTTATGCGGCCATGACGCGAAGTGGAAAAATAATGCACACCTCAAAAATAATGCACACCTCAGGTGGTGTGCATTATTTTTATATATATATATGGGTCAATGACATGACGGGTCATTTTTTTTGTCCAAAGGCCTTAATAATAATAAAAGACAAAAATATGACATTTAAAGTATGTAAAGTAGTACAACTAGATCTCTTTTATTGAATCTCAAAGGTTTTAATTATGTTTTGCTACATATAAATGTATTTTTTAAGGTTTTGAAGTGTCATTCAATTTAACTGTCCAAAAGCCAATACAGCCATTTCATTTGTGATTAAAATGTATGTAATAAATGTATATATTTTTTATTCTGGCATGATTTTATAACATCATATATCAACAGTGCAAAATGGTATTAAAATTATGTGTAGAAGTCGTTGCTTTATTATGGGAAAGAATGTCTGGAAAAATGAATTTCATTGATGTCACATTTATATTGAGTAACCAATATAAAAGGACCATTTTGGATGAAGTCATGCGGTCAGTATCATGTGATAGGATGTGACATCATTTAGACACCTGCAAAGGACCACATGGTCATGAAGCAAAGTAACTAACTCTCTTTTAACTATTTGAAAAATTCATGTTTTCACTTGCTCATAAACATGTCCCGAAACATCAGGTAATTCGGTTCAATCGCTATAAAACATGGAAATGTTATAATATTTAAAAAACTTGTACTAAGTATAAAATGTTTGATTGTCCTTTTGATTTCTAGCTAGCAAGTTAGATATCAGCCTGTTAACATTGTTTGAAAATATCATCATTCATTATAACCAAAAGTGTCATTTGGTAAAACCGAATGACTTTTCTGATGACAAATTTTGTCCATATTATTAAAAAAATGACAAAAGCAGTGTTAATTGCTTATAAAAAACACAATCTCATTGTTAACACTTAATAAATCTTCAAAATTAATTACATTTATGTTTTTGTTTTGTTTTTGTTTTTTACACTTTTAAAAACCTTATTCGTCAGTGACCCATATAATTCAATTATTCAGCTTAAACTAAAAAAACTAAAAATAAACTTAAAAAGAGATTGTTCAGATGTTTTATTTCAAGACATGTATCAGATTATTCTGTTTAAAATGCTCTTGTGTGTAGGACTAATTTCTTGCATAATTTCCTGGGTAAATCAAGGAAAGAATTTGTTTGCTTATTGTTTGTTATATTTATTTGCTTGGTCAGTGTCTTTGTGGGATTTGGTTCCTTTGCCGTATAGGCTGTAAGGACCATTGAAATAACTGAAATAATATGGCAAAGTGATATGGAACTGTAATGCAGTCAAGACCTGCCTGGAACTACTTTAGCTATGCGTTAACTAGAATTATTTGTGTGTTCGACTTGATGTTCGACAGACATCTCAATAATAAAATAAAAATAAAATTATTTTATTTTTGATTTTAAAACAATTTTATTATAATTTATTTATCTGTAATAAAATCTCCTAAATAATTATTTGTGATTGTTTTCCTGTTAATTATATTATCATGGAGACACAAATGGCAGAATTTCCCAAAAATGCCTTACACTAGTCGTCTCTGAATAATCAAAATTAGCTCTATTTATAAGCAAAACTCTTCCATCTCTGCCGCTTAAAGGAAATGTTTGGTGAGCGTACAGCCCTGAACTTTCTCTCTCAAACCAGCATAATGTGTTCAGAGCAGCAGTGGTCAGTCAAAGTCACCAGTGCAAAGGTCAACACCCACATCTCTGCTGTTAGCTCTGGAGCATGACAGTCACCTTTCAGTAGGTATCAAGGTGATGTTTGATGTGCAAACATGACCACAAAACTAAGCTAAAGGTGACGATGAGTCAGAATCGCATGTTTGGAAACTATTTCTAAGAGCTCTTGGAACACACCAGGTCATAACTGCAAACTCTTGCGCAAACGTATGAATTAAATGCATACAGAAAAATAATTTTAACCTCTGCTGAAGAGTGTAGGTTGATTCCTCTTGTTTGACACATAAACAGCAGTTTGAGAACCTCATACACTGACTGTTGGTGTGAAGACAAACAACTGTTGTATACACAACTGAAGTGGCTTTTTAAACACTAAATCCTCTGTTATTCCTTTTAAATGTTTTGGTAACCTCTTAAAGTATGACATTTTGTATTAAGCCACTGAATAACATTTTGTTCATGCTTATATATATGCTTTAGGACCCTATTTTAACTATCTAAGTGCATGGTCTAAAGCGCACAGCACATGTGCACTTAGGGCGTGTCCGAATCCACTTTTGCCTATTCTCTTAATGAGTAATGGGTGTGTTTTGGGCATAATGTTCGATAAACCAATCATGTGAGCTTAAAGCACATGAGCAGACCATCTACGGGACAAGGCGGATTCCACCAAAGAATCTTTATCTTTTTTGCACACAGTAATAATCTTTTACATTGTAATCCTTTTATTTTTAATATTTGACATGTTTGTGTCTTGTTTGTCACAATCAAAAGGAAGATTCAGTAGCGAATGTGAAATATAACAATTTATTTCAAAAAGTCCAAGACAGGAAGAGTGCAAGAGTCAGATGAAGCATGTGCAGATAAACAGTCACTCTTGGCAGCGCAGGGAAGCAATGGACAGCCGTGTTCCTCCTGGGTGAATCCAGCATGAAGTCCACAGAAGACAGGTACAAATATCCACAGAAGACAGGAACAATAATCCACAGGAGGCAAATAACAGGACCAGGGAGACTCAACCACAACCAGGGAACGGCAAAAACACCAAACAATCTGACATCAAAGGACGGGGCAGGCGGATTAATGGGTAAATGAAAAACAGGCATCAATTTCGAGACGTGAAAAACGGGGGGAAGTACGCCAGAGGAAGTTTGAGGCGGACTGCCAATGGGCTAAGAATCTAAGAATCGACAGTAAATGGGCCAATGAATTTGGGAGGTAGTTAAATTATAAACGGAGTAGAGAGGAATGTTCTTGGAAGAAAGCCACACTTTTTGACCAACGACGTAGACGGGAGGCTTGAACCCGTGGCGATCGGCCTGAGCCTTAGTGTGCGCTCCCACCTGGAGGAGAGTCTCTCGGGCTCTTCTCCAAGTGTGACAGCACCTCTGCACAAAGGCGTGAGCAGAAGGGACCGCGACTTCGGATTCCAGACTAGGAAAAATTGGTGGCTGGTAAGCTAAACTACATTCGAGCGGAGAGAGGCCCGTGGATGACACTGGTAATGAGTTATGTGCATACTCAACCCATGAGAGTTGCTGGATTCTGGAAGGATTCTGTTACACCAAACATCGCAACACTCTCTCAAGGTCCTGGTTGGCCCGCTCAGTTTGGCCGTTGCTCTGAGGATGAAAACCAGAGGACAGACCAACACTCGCCCCCAGTAAAACTCTCTCCAAAGTTTGGAAGCAAATTGGGGTCCCCTGTTGGAGACCACGTCTATTAGGAGGCCATGAATGTGAAAGAGAACCAGTCCACTACGGCCAAAACAACCGTATTGCCCTGGGGGGGTGGGAGGGCGGTGACAAAATAGAGCACAGACAGCAGTTGAAGTAACCCTTCCAGGGGTCGATTGGAAGTCTTACCACGAGCGCAAACTGAACAGGCCAAAACAAATCCCCGGATGTCACGAGCCATGGATCGCCACCAGAATCGTTGTTTAACAAGAGCCCTGGTACGATTCACTCCTGGGTGGCAAGCCACGTTGGAACAATGACCCCACCAAATAACATCGGACGGTAATACCCCCGGCACAAATAAACGACCCGGTGGGCAACCGGACGGAGGCGTTACCCCTTCTAAGGCCATGCGGACCTTCAACTCGACCTCCCATGTGAGTGTGGAGACAACGAGTCTCTCAGGTATAATACACTCTGGAGTGGACGGGCGTTCGGAACGGTCAAAAATACGAGATAATGCATCGGGCTTGATGTTCTTAGACCCCGGATGGTAGGAAAGTGAAAAATCAAAACGGCCGAAAAAAAAGTGCCCACCAAGCCTGCCTGGAGTTGAGTCGTTTGGCGGATCTAATATACTCGAGGTTCTTATGGTCGGTCCAGACAATAAAGGGTACCCCCGAACCCTCTAACCAATGACGCCACTCCTCCAATGCTAACTTGACTGCCAGCAACTCTCTGTTACCAATGTCGTAATTACGTTCAGCGGAGGACAAACGATGACAAAAGAACGCGCAAGGGTGCATCTTGTCATCAGAGGAAGAGCGCTGAGAAGGAACCGCACCTACACCCACCTCTGATGCATCGACCTCCACCACAAACTGACGTGTAGGATCAAGGGCCATGAGAATGAGAGCTGAAACAAAGCGGCTCTTGAAGTTGGTAAATGCAGCTTCAGCTGCACCGGACCACTGAACGTCGTTCAGAGGCGGTCAGAGGAGCAGCTAGGCTGAAATTGCGAATAAAACGGCAGTAGAAATTGGCAAACCCCAGAAACCTCTGCAGGGCTTTACGGGAATCTGGGGTTGGCCAATCCACCACGGGATCCATGCGCCCTCCCTCGGACGAGATGATGTACCCCAAAAACGGAACAGACTGTGCATGAAACACGCACTTCTCTGCCTTGACAAAAAGCCCATTCTCGAGCAGCGTCTGGAGCACCCTCCTGACGTGCTGGACATGTTCCTGGAGAGAAGAGGAAAATATCAATGTCATCCAGGTAGACATATATGAACCGATCGACCATGTCTCTCAGCACGTCATAAACGAGTGCTTGGAAAACTGCAGGGGAGTTGGACAGCCCGAAGGGCATAACGAGATATTCAAAGTGCCCCCTGGGGGTATTAAATGCAGTTTTCCACTCATCCCCCTTCTTTATGCGGACCAAATGATAGGCGTTATGCAAATCCAATTTGGTCAAGATAGATGCTCCCTGCAACCGCTCGAAGGCTGAAGACATCAACGGCAAAGGATAAGTATTCTTTACCGTGATGTTGTTCAACCCTTGGTAATCAATGCACGGTCGCAGGGAACCATCCTTTTTCCCCACAAAAAAAAAAATCCTGCCCCAGTGGGAGAAAAAAGGAAGGATGAATGAGCCTAGCTGCTAGAGAATCAGAAATATTTTTTTCCATGGCCTCCCTTCCTGGAACAGAAAGCAAAGATAACTTGCCCTTAGGCGGAGACCTGGCACTAGATCTATAGCACAGTCATAGGGACGATGCAGAGGAAGACAAGCAGCCCGGGATTTACTGAACACTTCCTTCAGGTCGAGGTACTCCTCAGGCACTTTAGACAGGTTTGCCAGCTCATCCTGTAACAAAGAACAAGACACAGACGAACATGCAGACATAAGACAGGAGGCATAACACTGTTGGCTCCATGCTGAGATGGAATTGCGGCCCCAATCCACCCTAGGACGGTGGTGAACGAGCCAAGGTTGACCAAGGACTATGGGAGCCAGCGGAGATTCCATGAGCAGAAGTGTGAGTGTCTCTGTATGATTTCCTGAAGTGATGAGGGTGAACGGACCAGTGGTGTGTGTGACGTTAGGAAGGGCCTGTCCATTAAATGCATTAACTGAGATCTTATGGGTGAGGGGAACTATGGGAATCTTAAGGTGTTGTGGCTAGGCTGAAGTCTATAAAGTTTCCCTCAGCTCCAGAATCCAGCAAGGAGTGGCAGTTGTGGAACCTGGCTGCCCATTGCAGTCTTACCGGGAGGAGAGTAGTGGACAAGGATTTCTCCAGGGATAATCCCCCCGACAGTAACCTCAGCTCTACTGGCTTGGCCCTTTAACAGGACAGTTAGCCAGGAAGTGACCCGCAGCACCACAATACAAACAAAGTCCCTTTGCTCTCCGAAGGTCCCTCTCTTCCCGGGAAAACCGAGCTCTACCCACCTACATGGGTCCATGATCGGATGTGGGTCTGACTGTATTACAGGGACTGGCAGTGGAATACTCAGGAAGTTTGGGCACCAGAGTGTAAGGAGTTCGCTGATCGCATCGCTGTAAACGAGCGTCTACACGAAGAGCCAAGTCGATGAGTCCATCAAGATCAGTGGGTAATTCCATAGAAAATATCTCCTTCTGAAGTCAGCCAACCCATGCAGGAACATGTTCCACTGCACCTCCTCGTTCCACTTGCACTCAGCTGCCAGTGTCCGGAACTCGATATAGAATAGAATGTCAACACTAAAGCCACTTTAGACTGTTCAGTAGAAAATGTCTAGGGCTGCAGAGAAAAGAACATAGAACATTTAGTTAAAAATGCTCTACAAAGATTCGGCTCACCAGAATATGTTTCCGGTGTGGGTAAATGCAGCTCGTGTTGATGTCCAGTGTTCGCTGAAATTGGGGGAACTGGCGGTGGGTGTGGTGCAGTAGGTGATCTCAGTTGTTGCAGTTGGGTGGTGAGCTCAGACACCTGCGCTACCAAGGATTGCACAGCCCGACCAGTCACAACCATCTGTTCTTCCTGACAATCCAGACGTGTATTATTACTGGATAAAAACTCCCATAGAACTGAAGCATTCACTTAATCCATTGTTTAGGTCAGATCGTTCTGTCACAATCAAAAGAAAGATTCAGTAGTGAATGTGAAATAACAATTTATTTAGAAAAGTCCAAGACAGGAAGAGTGCAAGAGTCAGATGAAGCATGTGCAGATAAACAGTCACTCTTGGCAGCGTAGGGACGCAATGGACAGCCGTGTTCCTCCTGGGTGAATCCAGCATGAGGTCTACAGAAGACCGGTACAAATATCCACAGGAGGCGAAGAACAGGACCAGGGAGACTCAACCACAACCAGGGAACACGGCAAAAACACCAAACGATCTGACAACAAAGGACTGAAAGCACAGGTCTTAAATAGCAGTGCTGATAAGCCACAGCTGACACTAATCAACTCATCAACAAGATCACAGACACAGACACAGAGAGAGAGAGAGAAAGAGAGAGAGGGAGAGATGAGGATAAGTCAGTGTACCCATGAACCGTGACACTGTGTGTGTAATAAGCGTGTACGAGCGTTGTGCATCCGTCTATAGCCACATATTACGGTGGCCGAGAGAGCTCAACTCACTGCATATAGAAAAAATACCAACAAATAAAGAAAACATCTTCATCAGTTTGACAACATATGCGCTGCAAAAGTCCACAACACATGCAAATACAGAAACGCGCTGCAAAAGTCCACAACACATACAAATACAGAAACGTGCTGCAAAAGTCCACAACACATGTAAATACAGAAACGCGCTGCAAATAGACCATCTCATAATGCACATACGATCAGAAAGTTAAGATAAACAAAAAAACTCACCTTTCAGGTGCACACCACTGAAGAGTAAACATTAAACAATCCCAGCCAGCGGTCCCAGCCAGGTTTGTCACTTGTTGGTGTTCCCTTAACATTGTCGTTGTGGTCTGTGCCAGTCCTGGCGCCAGGACAAACGATGTGGGGGGTATTGTTTTCCGTGAAATTTTTTTTATTAATAAATTATTAATAATGAATAATTAAAAAAAAATAATTTACTTGATTTTATGTCTCAAATCCCAGTCAATCATTCACTGCAGAAAGTGAAACTAAAAACTCAGCGATGAGAGCTCTACTTCAACATGTTCTGATAACACTATTTAACCTTCATTTATTTCTTAATATTTCTATTGTGGCCCATACATAGAGAAAAAAAATGAGAAGAGATGTAGGTATTAAACAAGTTGTTGTTTTTTTAAATGAGGAGGTAGCTAATCTTATTACAGCACGTCGGTTATGCGTGATGCGCTATAAATTATTAATATTTTAATTTAATTCTAAAAGTAGCCTAATCATCAACAACATCATTCAGATCATCGCAAAAGGGGCTTGAGATCGCCCGGCCTGGTATGTGCTATTTGCAGTGCGTTTCTGTATTTGCATGTGTTGCACTTTTGCAGAGCATGCGTTGTCAAACTGATGAAGATGTTTTCTTTATTTGCTGGTGTTTTTTCTGTTTGCATGTGTTTTCTTTATTTGCAGCGCGATGAGCTCTCTTGGCCACCGTAGCATATTACTAACGTGCTCTTAAATAAATAATAATAATAATAATAATAATAATGCGCCATTGACTTTAGACCAGGTTTCAGTTGGTCAATGGCGCAGTCTATTTCAGTTGCCTCAAAATAGCAACACGCCAACAATGCGACTGATTTGAGATTTGTGAAATGGCGCGTTAACCTGCTGGAAGTAGCCATAAGAAGATGGGTAACACTCATGGGTCATAAAGGGATGGAAATGCTTAGCAACAATACTCAGGTAGGCTGTGGTGTATAACGATACTTAATTGGTAGCCTCAGTTTTCTCTTCTTAGCTGACAGGAGTGGCACCGGTGTGTCTTCTGCTGTTGTAGTTCTTCTGCTTCAAGGTTCAACATGTTGTATCAGAGATACAACTGCAGACCTTGTTTGTAACAAGTGGTTATTTGAGTTATTGTTGCCTTTCTATCATCTCGAACCAGTCTGGCCATTCTCTTCTGACCTGTGGTAATCAACAAGGCGTCTTTGCCCACAGAACTGCTGTTAATTTGATATTTTTATATTTGATATTACCTAATAAAGTGGACAGTGAGGGTAAGTGAGAGTTTAAACAGTGCCCACTTATTGTATTTTGTAGCTCATTTTCTGATATTACTTTCTCAAGAATGCTTACAAGGGTCAGTGAAAGGCACCACCATTGCCTGGGGTTCACATCTAAAGGTCAGAGGTCTGACATTTCTCCCTGTCCATCACTATCAGCAAATGAGTTTCATTATGTTGTGACTCAAATGAGTCACATGTCATCAGCCCAGGGCTGCATTTCTCAAAAGCATTGTGAGCGAAGTTGATCATAGAAACCATTGGTGGGAATGGTTCTACTTAAGCTTACGATGCTTTTCGGAAATGCAGCCCAGGAAAGTTCATGAGCTCCTTTAGAGATGCATGTTGTATTTTTTCAGTTTGATTCTACTTAATCTCAGTTTTCAAATCAGGTTCAAGTCAAGTTTCACAGTTACTTGTTGCTGCTACAGTAGTTTATTGGTTTAAATAAAAAACCGGAGATACAGCAATCGCCATGAATAACAGAATACAAAACAGGCCCTAAAACTATCACAAATGTTTTTCTTTTTCAAGAAATGGTTAAAGGAAACGTATTAACTTTCAGAAAACCTCGGGAGTTCGAATTAAATACTGTATTGTATGAGCTGTTTTAGTTTGCAATATTATTATCCAAATTTACATACCTGTTAAAGATCTTTGTACTTTTATTATTTTATAGCAATAAACATTAAAGGGTTAGTTCACCCAAAAATTAAAATTCTACTCACCCTCATGTCGTTCCCCGTAAGAACTTTTTCATCTTCAGAACACAAATTAAGATATTATGAAATCCAAGAGTTATATGACTCGTCCGTAGACAGCAATATAACCACCGTCAAGGTCCAGAAAGGTACTAAAGACATCCTTAAAACAGTCAACGTGACTGCAGTGGTTCAACCTTAATGTAATGAAATGACGGGAATACTTTTTGGTTCTACATCAGAATGGCGGCGCACTATTGGCAGACGCTGTTCGTGTGAGCAGCACAACGCATGCGTGTAATGCTGACGCTGGAGCAGGCAAATAATGACCTGGCATTCTGACGTAGAACCTGGAAGCGCTGGACTTTAAACAGCATAAGAGAATGACATTATTTTTGTTATTTTTGACACTATTTCTGTTTCGTTTGTGTGCACCAAAAATATTCTTGTCTTGCATGACCATATTCTACATCCCTTAATACTACACAGTACCTAAACTTAACAACTACCTTACTAACTATTAATAAGCAGTAATTAGGCGTCTGTCATCATGAAATGACGTATGACTATCGTTACCAATCAAAATGTGTGTTCATTTAAATGCAATGTGTGGACTTTTTACACCATTTGTCCATTTAGCAAAACTCATTTTTTATTAACGACTACACCCACCCCGCCCCACCCTGCCCTTAATGATTTATAGTGCATATACACTTTATGAGCACATGCGTTCCCTGTGATCGAACCCATGATCGCATGATTGCATATTGTTGTATATTGCAATGCTCTGCCAATTGAGCTACACGAAACCCGAAATATGACACGGATAAAAGGGAACAATGCATTAAAATGAAAGTGTCCTGTTGTCGATAGTGGCGCAACTTTAGCAAACGCTCCTATGGGTCGTATTTTAGGGAAGTGACAAATGGCGTATTGGTTGGAGAACATGTTGACAAAAATATTTGTTTGATATTTTTTTTAACAATAATGAAATAACAATTAAATTAATATTGGAGCATGTTACATAATAGTATATCTAAGCTATCTAGAAGTTCTCACACTGCCACCAGCAACAACTAAAAGTAAACATGAGATTTGTGCCTCTAATGCTTAAAAGAAATTGTGAAACATCAAAGTGTGCTGTGTTCATGGAAAGTGCCATCCAATGCACCACTGATAGACCATTGCCTTTGGGTATGTGAATGCTGGTACAAACAGTTTTAGAAGCTATTGAGAAATGGGTTTAACACATGACAGATTTTACATGTGTTGCCGCTAAAGATCATGTCTCAATAAGCTTTAGCAGTGAGTCATGTGTCAGTGTCTCTGTACGGTGTGGCGGTTCTGGCCCTGTCTTCAGTGCTGCAGGGCAAGTACATATTCAGCTGGATTATTCACCAGCACTTCAAACGGTGTTCCATCACTAAGCTCCCGCTTTGTTTAATAAGCTATCTCTGCACTAACAAAATGCTAATTATTTATGCTTTTTCGAAATCAAGCATATTTTTTCTCTTTTTTTATTTTTTTTGATGGTGATGGAGGGAGGGAGGGGGGATTACATAAATAAGCTATTTCTAAAAGGTTGACGAATTAGAATTAGTGTTTGGCAGAGCGAGTGAGGCATACCAGCTTGCAGCGTGGACAGGGCTTTGTATGTGGCCCATCTGAAGTAATGAATTCCAAGCAAGAAGCTTTCTGGTGGCATTATGATGGTTTGAGGTTTGCCCTGCAGATAACTGCACAGCATGGCAGAAAATATTCACTTATGCCTCTTATGTTCATAAATGCTTATCAAAAGATGTTTGTCTCCGGTCGAGAGGTGATGAACAGTCAATAATTTGTATCATAACTCATTCTGAATAAAACATACTGAATGATAACGATATTCCCAGCTAACAAAAATACGTTTTACTAATGTTCCCATTAAATTATAAAATCATTATTTCTGAATGTTCTCTGAACGTTCAAACCACCCAGTTTTTTAAATGTTTGAAACGTCTCAGTTCTCGTTCCCTGTTCTCAGGGAACCATGGTTACATACGTAACCTGAGATGTTCCCTTTCGAAAGGGCTCCTGGAACCAAGCTTCTTTTTCAAAGGGAATGTAGCCAGGGGGCCTGTGGGAACCCTAGCCAGTCACTTGTCGGGAAAACGTACTCGACCCTGATTGCCACCAGGGAGGCCGACCTGGTCTAACACAAACCTAGTCTTGGCCAACAACCTGTCTGATCTCAATACACAATCTTCAGAGAAGATATCCTGTAAGAGGGACTGCAAAGAGGCAGTAACCAACTCAGACCGGATCGTAGAGACGGGCCTCCTGGAGAGCAGGACTCAGCTTAGCGCTTTTTACCCTTACCAGTGAGGGAGTAAAACTCTGCTCAATCCTAGGATCTACTCAGCGCTTGATTATTTGCACTGAGGGACCCAAATAGAGTGCCAACATAACAGTCTACCTCAACACATTCCAACCAGCAGTGTACTCAGTAAAAACACTTTTTACTCTTTAAGCAAGAGGAGTACAAACTTACGCCATCATACTCTGAGGGAGGTCCAAACAGGACCTGCGACTTCAGAATGACATGAGCGTCAGCTAGTGGCAGTGTCTAAGCTCTAAGGGAGCCATATATGAGAACCAAACTATCCAGTGAGGTTAACTATTTAACTCAACCTGAGTTTAACTCTATTCACACATTCCAACAGGCAATGTACTCAGTAAAAACACCATTAACCCTTAAAGTAAGGGGAGTACAAAGAAAATTACGCTACCATGTTCTGAGGGAGGCCAAAAAATAGGCCTACTTCTTCAAACGATCACGGGCATAAACCTGTGGCAGTGCTAGTTTGAGCAAACTCTAACTAAAACACCTACCAACAAGCCTTGTAATACAACAAGCTATTGTGCTCCAAACGGAGCCTTCTACTTCAAACAACACAAGTGTCAGCTTGTGGCAGTGTTCAAGCTCTAAGGGAGCCATATATGAAAACCAAACTATGTAGTGAGGTTAACTTTATTAAACTCAACCTGAGCTTATACATTCCAACAGGCAATATACTCAGTAAAAAACACTTTTTGCCCTTTCAGCAAGGAGAGAACAAACTACGTCACCATAATCTTAAGGAGGCCAAAGTCAGGCCTACTACTCCAGAACACAAGGGTGCTAGCCTGTGGCAGTATTAGAGTTTACTGAGCTCACATAGTGTAGGGCAGGAATCAGAACTAAAATAATAAAGTACAACAACCTTGAATAACAAGGGAGTACTGTTAATCCAACCCTGAAAAATACAGGGTGGGTACTTCACAACAGAAATTCTCACCAAAAACAGATACAATCTGTACTGAACCCTAGGGAACAGGAGCTTTCATAAAAAGCTACAACCATATCACTCAAGCTTGAACATAGTTCAAGGAGTTCAGGGGAAAGACTAAAGTCAAAGTAACACTAGATAGTTCTGGGGGAGCGGGGCCACAGCCTGAGACAACGGCACCAGGGAGACTTAGCAATACCTTAGCTGCTATTTATTTTGCACCTACAACAAGGGGACAATGGGCCTTGGCCTGACAACTCTGATAAGAGGAGGCCAGAACTAGGAAAAACTACACTCACATAACTGGGGTAGTATAAAAAGGGCGTAAAAAGCTTCTAGCAGACCGCCTAAACCCTAGTTCTAGCCTAGGCCAGCTATAGCTGTGGGTCTAGAAGGCCAACACATAAGCATAGATCTGCCTGGGGCTAAGAAACAACAGCCTCTACCAACGACTCTCAATTAAGAGGAGGTCAACTCTGAGAATACTATATTTCTACAATAAAGCTCAGAGGAGCAGAGCTCAACCCAAGCACACAATGTCAGGTGGCCTGTAAGGCCGACGCTGAACATAGATCTATCTGAAGTTAGTGAAAGCTAATCTCAAAACTCTAGCATTTATCAGAGGAGATAGCTAATTTACCATAAGGTGGCTAACAGTGCGGCTTAGTTAATGCCTACATCTGAATACATATGAACGATAGCTTCAGTGTCTTCAGTGAATTCTGCAAAGAATGAAGCCAACACATCCATAAAGGGGACTACACAGTACTACCCTTAATAATATATCGTTCCAGCCAACCTAATGGAACTTCAGGGCCCTTAAACCGCATCCTATACAGGAAACCAAGGTTTTTATAAACATAAAGAGACCTACCAAGCCAATTTCAGCAGGACCAACTGATATGCTTACAAACAGACATTGTGTGTAAAGCAACTGACCAGCCTGACCTGCTGCCGTGTATATAGTTTTGGAGCCTGCCTATATCACGAGATAGTTGCACCCATCTCGTCAGTAGGAGGCATCAACACGTACCCATACTCACTCCATCTACACCAGCGAATGAACCTGCTGATGTTGATGAACGTGAGCTAATTACAGGTTCTTCCATGCCTTCTCGATCTCAGTATGACGATCAAGAAGGAATGGAAAGCTTACAGTGGCTGGAGGATTATGGCCAAAAAGGAACCGTTCGTCGAACAGTCCGCGAACGGTTTCTTTCTTAACCTGCTTTAATGACAGCTGCAGTCTGCCAGAGGCGTGTTCCATAATCTCACACAGCTGTATATACACGGGGGCAGGGTAGCTTTAAGGATTCAGGAGGACTCATCCTCATCAGCCATCTTCTGCTCTCTTGTTTGGCTTAGAACAAGAAGAGCAATTGCTGCTGAATCTAACGATGTCAAAGACGACACATCATCATAATCCCGCAGCTCTCTCCCGTCAGCCGTCAAATGTTGCGGGGAATTTCACCCCTCTCAACTTTTCAACAAGCTCCAGCTGAGAACCCCATGATCCAGTCTCTACTCTGCCTCAGCAAGAGTAAGACCTGAACCATTAGGTGAAGCTGCCGGTCCTTTTTCTCTCGAGGAAAAGAACAGAAGAGAGTGGAGCATTTTTACAAGTAAAACACAAAATAGACAGATCCCACAAGAACTGCCTGTACATGCTCTTTTGTTCTCATAAAAGACAACGTTATAAGTCATGTGTGTGATTAGATGTCAACAATTATGGGACACAGATGCACACACTTCCTGAAACATTTGTCAGACGTAATTTATCTTACCTTAGTACCAGTTTGATATCACTTGTTTTCAAACAAGACGAAAAGATACTGACTGCTTCTCTAGGTGCTCCTTATATACTTCTGGGTCGCGCAATGATGCCATCATAGGCTGTCGCCGGCCAATAGGATTGTCGTGATTTGATAATTGTTTTCAGACACCGGTTCACAAGGAGGCGTTCCCCATAGCGTGTCAAATGCAGTGTTGAGTTCCTTTTCGAAAGGGAAATGATTTATTTGGTTATGCAAATGTTAAGAGGATTCCATTTTTTAATTTTGCAAACATTATGGTAACGTAACTTTTAAATGTTCTCTGAAACAAGTAGTAGCCAAACATTTAGAAATTATAGACGAATGTCCAACTTAAACATTTCAGGAAAAAACATTCCATGAATGTATATGCATAAATAATGTTTTTATGCTAATGTTCTGAGAACATTATTAAAGACTAGATAATTTTGATAAATCGTCCCCTTCTAATTATAAGGTTATATTTGCCTTCTGAGCAGTTTTGAGATATTGAGCTTCAAAGTTTTTGCATTCCATATAGCAAAAATTAAATGAGGAACAAGTTTCTTTCAAACATGAAAGTGACAGGGACCCTAAATGTATTCTAAATGTACAATATCAAAATTTGTAAATGGTGATTTTTGGAACGGGTAAAACGCAGATAGAACATTCTAATTCTAAAAAAACACTTTTCGCTTGGAATAAAAAGGTTTTATTTGGCAAAAAAAATAATTGAAGCAATATTTTTCAAGAAACACAAACAGTTTACTTATAATTTGTTTTAAAACACAAAATTAGTGTTGTAACAATGTGTTGACATGCATGAGAAAGTTAAATTTAATGGTTTTATGACATTTATGTTTCTTACCTATTTGATTTTTGTCTGAAATGTCAAGTGAATTGTTTGTTACCAGATTTTGAGAATGGCCCACTCTAAAATATAAAATAAAATAAAATAAAATAAAATAAAATAAAATAAAATAAAATAAAATAATTTTCTTAAGGGTAAAAAAGATCTATCTTAGCTAATGCTGTAAACTAGGGAGCCCTTACTCGCACATTACTATAATATTAAAGGTTACGATAAACAACAGATACCAAACTATTAAGTTCAGTTGCTATTTATTTTTATATATAATATAATCAACACTCGAATAAAAAAATAAAAAAACATGTACATTTCACATAAGGTAGGTTTTGCATTAACTTCTAAATCTAATTATAAAGTTAACTTTCTACTCCAATTCATTTTTGAAATATAATCATTTACACAGTTACTGTCATAACTTGTTTTCATGACAAATTTATATAAACACAATAAATAATCAGGACATTACTAACAGGTTAAGTAAATATATGAATAGACTAATATAGTGCATATACGAAATGCTCCTCAGAGTTCATTTCTCTAGTGAACTAACATGCTGTCAACACTAAATGCCTGATGTAAATATAATGCTACATGAGATATTATTCTCCAGCTTTTCTATTGATTTCTTTCCGCAGTTGAAACACTGGTTGAGAGATTAAATGTAAACATACAGATTGTTCATCTCTTCTTCTTCTTGTGCGATTTTTACTGGTAGCAAATAGCATTGCATTACTGTGTGCACCCCCTTCTGGATTGAAGTGTGGATAGCCTGTGGCTGACTGTATTCCTTGTGTGAATTTAAAGGGCCCTTGACAAAACTATAAGTATGGGCCCCAGGTCTCATACTCTCACCAGCGTTCAAACGTATAATGGGGCCTCCTCAACACAGGTACTGGGACAACATTTCCAGTTTGTCCCCCCTGACATTTTGCACCCAGTTCACATACACTCCAGCAGTTTAAGGGGCGAGCGGGATGCGTCTCATTTCGCGGCCCCTCAGATCTTCTTAGTGTCAGCGAGAGCACACACTCAGTGAAATAAATGGGACAACTCGTGACGATTGCACTAATTCTGCGAGATTCCTTTCGCACTAGGAGCCTCTGTGTATCCCTTTGTAGATGAAAGGCTTCTACTTTTTCTGTCAATGGCCTCGAGCGATGTGAATTAAACATTGATTTTATCGGAAGTTTAGTGGCTGCGGCCGTGCGGAGCGCTGATTCACCCGTGCGCTGGAGCAGACGGAATCTGTTAGAGGAATGAGTGGAATGAAGAGATGAGCTAAGAGAGAGCGGAGCACAGTGTACGGTATTAAAAAAAGGGCAATTAGGAGAGGAAGAGGACAAAGTTGTAGCATTTTTCCTGTAATGTTTGTTCTTGGAGGTTCAGTCAGACTGCAACAAAAGCATTTCCTCTCCCGCTTCTGACATTGCAGCAAAACTGTAGTTGTATTTTTGGTTGTGTTGGATTGAGAAATTCCTGCCTCAAAGCATTTATTAGAAAGCCAACATCCTCACTGTTTACACTCATATGTAAAGCTCAGGATTTAGAGTATAGTACAGAGAATAATCTGACCTACTTAGATTTATTTATATGTAATATAACAATGAGAATAAAGTCAAGGGGATAACTGCTTTGATGCGCATTCTCTTTTGTCCTACCCCATTTTTTTCTCTTTGCTTTCTAGAGTTTGTTGTCTGCCCTGAGGATATGAAAGATAAAAGTGCGGAACTCTCAGGGGAATTTGACTGTACTGTATATGTGCCCTCTACTTTCCCTTAATGTAACTGTCCAATTCACATAATCCCTACGCAGCGCACACGACTCCCTACACACTGAGCAGGGGATATCTGTAGAAGTTCACTTAACAATTTTTTTTTCTGTGCAGTTTCTTCAAACACTGACTTGAAACAGTTGAGCAGATTAGGGGTTTTGTGTGGAAAAAAAGTTTTAAAAAAATCGACATATATGAAAATATGGTGTATATGTAATGGAAGCAAGCTAGTAAGAGATGTGTGTGTAAACCTATCTTCCCTGGCCTCAAGAGGCACACTATGACAGACCCTTGTTAGCACGCCCGCCTACCATGCCGGAGACCCGGGTTTGATGCCTGCACAGAGTGGGGCAAGTAGGACCCGAGGGTTTACATTTGGTGCCATGACCCGGATGGGAGTGAGGTTTAGGGGGTGAGTGTAATAGAAGCAAGCTAATGAGAGCTATGCATGTAAACCTCACTTCCCTGGCCTCAAGAGGCACGCTAGAGGCTGTGGTCTTTAGCATCCTTGTTAGTGTGCCTATCTCCCATGCTGGAGACGCCGATTCAAATCCTGCTTTGAGTAGGTCAACTAGGACCGGTTACATATATACGGAGCGCCTAAAGGGACATGGTAATGGTCAAAAAAATGAGATGGGAGGAAAAAAAGGTCAATCCTTTTGCGTTTGCTCGCAAATATTTTGTGATGGAAATAATGTGACATATTTTAGTGCTTTTGCGAGGGAATGTTTACTGAGCCCCTAAAGCAGGGGTACTCAACAGGCGGCCCGCCGTCAGCATTAAATTTGTGGCCCGCATCATGCTACAAATAAATGTATTTTATTATAATTTGCGTTCAAAATTAAGGTGAATATTATTTTGTTTTTTTTACACGTACACTAGGGTAGGCGTACAGTGCGCGTGAAGCTGTAATCATTAGTAGAGAACGCACATAGTGTACGCGCGCAGCCCAGTTTTTCTAACCGCAAAGAACAATATAGACTGAAGGCACTTTGCACGCGCATTGAATAGTTTTTGCAATAATTTAGTTTGTCCACAAGGTGTCAGCACTGAAACAGGCTGTTGTTTGAGTATGAAAAAAAAAAGAGAAGACAGAACAAGAGTAAAAACAATAGCCGACCGTGTTGAAGAGCACTCGTGTGAGGGGATTAAAAGATACCAGCAACTCTATTTTAAACGAGTACAAAGACATTTTATTGTAACTACTTGAGCGAAAGCATGAATCTCTCTAGTACGCATGTGTCGAGCACTTGTGTTCGTGAACGCTATCAAAGGCTCGAGACTGTGCGCGCAAGTAAAAAAACGAAATAACCTTATTTTTCCATCATGTAATGCAGTTGATATTCCTTAAACTTTGCAGTGTGTAAATTGCCGATAGTCCTCGTAGCAGCATGAAAAACAAAACTTTTATTCTTAATGTCAATGTGTTTTAAACAGAAAGCAAGCAGAGAGCGCTCCCATTACAGATCTGTCATCACATCATTGAGCTCACGGAGAATATCTTATTTATCATGTTTACAACGTTGGTTATAATTAGATAATTCATGAGATTGTGATTGAACAAAAAAAAAAAAAAACAGATTTTTGGATTCTGACCAAATTAAAAGGTAGATAATAATAATACAAATAATAAAACGGTGCAATGGAGTATAAAAAGACTATAAAAAGTGCAATGTTTTCGTCTTACTGACAAACCATCTCATCAGCCAGTGAACAACAGCCAGACAGCCAGATTTAAATGCCATTTATCATGTTCAGTGACACTTTAAATAGGACAACCATTAAAGTACTAGTAAGACTTAGCTAGATAATAAACTGCATTTTTAGTAAATACTCAGTAAAACTACAAATATTAAATATTAAGTAGGCCTACATAAAAGTCTTACGATCCAAGTTATAATTTGTGGCCCTTTGCATTTCATGTGGTTAAAATGCGGCCCTCTTGGCCTCCGAACTTGAGTACCCCTGCCCTAAAGGGACATGGTGGCGGGAAAAAATATAAGATGGGAGGAAAAATATTAAGTCAATGCTTTTGCATTCTCGTTTCCACTGAAAACTTTGCATTCGCTTGCAAAATGCTTTGCGTTCACCCGAGAAACTTTGTGTTCAATCACAAAACCTTTTGATCTCTTTGTGAAGTTTCTCAGCGGTTTTTGCGAGGGAACACAAAGTTTCTTAGGGAACACAAAACATTTGCGAATGAGAACGAGAGCAAGCAAACACATTGACACATAATTTTTCCTCCATTTCATAATTTTTTCCTTCACCACGTCCCTTTAGGGGCTCCATAGAATACAAAGTTTCTTGGGGGAAAAATACTTTTGCGAGAGAAAAAGCACTGAAATGTATATGTGTGTTTTCCTAACTTTTATGTGGTGCATGATCATGATAATTAAAGATTAAAAATATTTTGAAGAAAAACAGTGCCATTCAAAAGATTGGGGTCAGTAAGATTTTTTTTTTTTTTTTTTTTGGGAAATAATACTTTTATTCATCAAGGATGCATTAAATTGATGAAAAGTGACATTAAAAACCATTATAATGTAACAAAGGATTTCTATTTCATATGAATGTTCTTTTAAACTTTCTATTCATCAAAGAATCTTGAAAAATTTATCACAAAAAAATATGAAGCAGCACAACTGTTTTCAACATTGATAATAATGTTAAATGTTTCTTGAGCAGCAAATCAGCGTATTAGGATGATTTCTGAAGGATCATGTGATCATTTGAATTGTAATATATATATATATATATAAAGCATAAATAGAGCTCAGGGTTCCTGTCCTTTCCATTTTTTGCTTGTTTTTCACATCCCTCATTCTCTCACTCACGATGGCTTCCCTCATGTTACCCGCTCATAATGTTGGTCTTGTCAGCTGCTGTTTCCTTGTCCCAGAGCAGCCCCCGTGAAGGACCCATCATGCACCTCTGGCCTATGAATAGCGGCAAAAGCCTCATCTGGGTCAGACTCACTCTGCAGAGAGACTAAATAATTAAATCCTTGTTTTCTCTTCTTTTTCCTCTTATTCTCGATCTTTCTCTCTTGCTTCTACCAGATCAGCCCTCCCCTCAACTTGTTCTCTTTGTCAAAGGGTAATAACTAAAATGAGTCATGTAATAGAAGAAAAAAACAGAAGCGTAACGTGCCGTTCAAATAGGAAGCTAAGTTTGGAGCTGTTACATAAGCTGTCACTGCTTGGTATAGACAAATGAGAGAGGCGAGGTAAAGAGAAAGATGGTGAGGCATGAGAGGAGGACAAGGAAGAGTAAAGGAAGCTGCTGAATGATGATGAGCGGGGTGTACAAACTATTGCAAAATGCTACCAACATACTTCACACTTCAGTAGAGTGGTCTTAGACGTTATAAGGGGAAGAGATGAGCCACTTGAATTGGAGAAATGGTAATGCTTAATAATGACAACTGTATATTTGTAATGCCTTCCTATTAAAAAAGCCAGTTTCCTGTTTGTTTATTATAGAACATGAATGCGCATTAGTTGAACCAGCCTGAAAAATACAGTTTTATTCAACCCAGGCTATTGGGAAAACATACCTGTGGCGCCATTTATGCAAAATGACATTACATTGCTTCTTGCATGTTTCGCAACACTTTCAAAGTGACATTTCCAGTGAGTGATGCTAAAAGTACATTCAGTTTTACCTTAACAGATGAATGCGAATCTGATAACGTTTTAATATGTTGGTTGTTAGAAGTATTAGGGCAGATCAGAAATGAAATGTCCAGTGAGTGATGCTAAAAGTATGTTCAGTTGCAACGTTATATTATGTTAGTTGTTGTAAGAATCAGGGCAGTTAAGAAATTAAATGTCCAGTTAAAAGGTTAATGCTTTTAACATTTGAAAATAATGTACCACCTACACTAAATACTAGCCAAAACCTAGCCGGAAGTGTTAACGAAAGTAAATATGAGATAAAAAACACATTTGTGTTTTTAGGCCACCAAAACGCTGTTGTTGTGTAAATGAATGGCCAAAAGGCATAAAAAGTTTTCAGTTTTTAGTTGAAAATGGTGTCGTGTAAACAGCCCCTGAAAGTGCAGTGCTGTATCAGGTGAGCTACAGAGCAAGTTTACTACGTCAGAAAAGCCATACAAAGGAGCTGGTTATGGGATATAAATGTCAAAATGTATTAGTTTACAAATCATACACTATGGTAAAAGTCTTTTGAGGCTACAACATAGCATTGTGAAAGGAACTGCATGAAAAAAAGTCTTTATTTATCTGCACCTGTAATCATAATTTGTATGAAAAGGAATAAAAGCTTGTTGGTGTTTTACCACCACTTTGCCGAATTGTAGGTAGAGGCACATTTTCCCTAAAAACCTATGTTGTTTTTTGTTTGTTTGTTTTTTTGTGTGATATCTGTATGATGTTATTTAAATGTAATCTTGACCTGCAGTTGTGGTGAATTTGTGTTTTTTGAAAATAGCTGCCTGAAAGCATCAATATTGCTGCTAAGTGAATATATTTGCATTGAAGGGACTTTGCCATAGTTCAACTGTGTTTCAGTGAATAGCGATGTGCTGGGAGGGTTTCTTTTTTAAAAGTAGATTATTTAGTTAACTGCTGCTAATTATTACTATGATAATATAATTGTACTTAGTGTAAACTTATATGTTCAAGTTTCAAGCTCTAACCCTAATTGAGATTGATTCAAAAACCATCATTGTTTTTGTACAAGAAAAAGTATGGCTGTGGTTAAATGATAGATATTTTACCATTGTATTTACCAAAAAAATAGCTCCTTTCAGTACAGCTACTTTGTTGAAGCTTGTAGTGTAGCTAATTTTTCAAAAGAATAGCTTTTCTGCAGTTCAACAACTCTAAATTATGAGTAGCTTGTAGCTTGCTACAGCTTTAAAGTAGCTTCCCAAACTGTGGATGGGTGGCAGAGAGAATCCACTTTGGAAGAGCTGAGTTTGAAGGGACAAATGGAAAAAGAAGAGAGGGGGAGAGAGAAAGAAAGAGAAAGGGAAAGGGAAAGGCTTACCTTCTCACACAGGGAGGCTTTCATTAAACACAGTCATCTTTGGTAATAAGCACTTGAAGACTGATCTCTCCCATTGCTTCCCTCAGGTGCTGCATTACCATAATGGATTCTCACTGCAGCGCGGTATTAAAGCGTGGAGGCATATTCCAAACTCAACGCAAATGCAACTTGTAATGCACATTATCCCAGCTCAACACATTAGATGTCATTACTAGAGCTGGAGCAGACAGCATTTCGTCATTATCTGCTGAAGTGTTCCACAGGGAAGTGGAAAGTGAAGGAAAAGCACAAATAATTCTGGAATAATCTGTTTTGTTTTTTTTTTTTCATTCAAAGTTTGTTAATGACTTTGTGAACAAGATGATTATTAATTAGTGATAAAAATAAAACTATATTGCTCTCATTTACCTAACTGCACTACAATTAGAGGATGCTCAAATTAAACAAATTAACCTATTACGTTATTGACTACCACAAACACATAACAGGTGGTTAATTGCAATATTTTACTCCTTGGATAGCCTAATGAAAAATGAAAACAACTGTCACACACACACACACACACACACTGTAAAAAGTGATTTTTCGTAATTCAATGTGTTACTTGCCATTTCTTTGGAATTGTTTGTGAAAATTTACTAGCAATTTCTGAGTGATTTTTTTCAGTTTGAAAGTATGATCTTTATTCTTGGTCACCGTAACTGGTGGGAACTAAAATTGCTTATTCATATCAGTAAAATGGTCAGTAAAACCCAACAGAAAGTTATAGCAGGCAATTGTGAGGAAAACAGAAAATTATTGTTCATTTCAGTACTTTGAAATGTAAAAATTTTTGTTGTGTAGCAGTAAGTTACATATTTAGGGGCCATTTTCAACTAAAAATGGAAAAAGTTTTATGTGTTTTCCTGTTCATTTACAGGACAACTGCATTTTGGGGGCTTGAAAATGCAAGCTTTTGAAATAGGGTTTCAAATTGCAGGTTTTTGACACTATGGAGCACTGTGTAAACTGCAAAAATTAGTATTTGGTGACGTCTGTAGGCGCATAGTGTTACTTTACAAAGTGACATCGCCAACTACTGGCCTGGCATGAATAATATAACGTTTTTTACTCGTTTTGACAACGTTGTCGCCTGTACACATTGTCGCCTTGAAATGGTGCTCTGGGTTTCTCCACTGGTCAAAAATGTGACCACTGATATATTTACCGTATATAGTGATCATGATTTATTTGAAGAAAAACAGAGTAAAGCTAAAATGTAAATATTCCAATGTATCAAATACTGTTGTAAATGGGGGACCACGTTTTGAAGCCAAAAATAATGCATCCATCCAACAAAAAAAAAAAGTAGTCCATACGACTCCAGTGGGTTAATAAAGGTCTTCTGAAGTGAAGCGATGTGTTACTGTAAGAAAAAAAAAACAAAAAAACATATTTAAAACTTTATTTAAATAACTAGCTTCCGGCGATGACCATACACCTACTGCGCAAATTGATTTGCGACGGAAGAGCAACCTTTGACTTGACGCATGACGTAATGACGAATGCGGAGGTGCAAAGGATAGAGCAAAACAAATCACCGGTCATGGACTTATAAGTCTAAAACGATAATTTTTAAAGAGAAATGTCAGAGGATTTTGATATAAGAGAAGAGGACCTTAAATTTGTTGCACATATTTGTTTGAACCGCGAGAGGCGTCTAAGCTTACAATACTCCAACATCCTGCGCCATACATCGCGTTAGATGATTACTCATTTGTCGACTTGTGCATTCTGCGTATGGTTGTCCGCCGGAAGCTAGTTATTTGAACTTATAAAGTTGTAAATATGGATATTTTTCTTACAAAAACACATTGCTTCACTTCAGAAGGCCTTTATTAACCCACTGGAGTCGTATGGATTACTTTTTTTTATTGATGGATGCATTATTTTTGTCTTCAAAATGCAGCCCCCCCATTTACAACAATTATAAAACTTGGAGGACTAAGGATATTTTTAAATATATCTGATTGTGTTCGTCTGAAAGAAGAAAGTCATATACACCTAGGATGGCTTGAGGGTGAGTAAATCATGGGATAATTTTTGGGTGAACTATCCCTTTAAATGCATTAATTTAACATCCATCACTGATGAGTTTTGACACGTGTAGAAGTTGCAAAGCTTTTTGAGCCGTCACTATATGTTGCCAGAGGTCTTTGGGTTGTCATAGCATGAGTAGTCATGGGTGTGTGTGTGAGTGTGTGTGTCTTTGTGCATGTACATGACTGAAAATGTTAAGGTTTGCAGAGTTAATTCCCAAGCAGAGCCTTTAAATGACTCATAATGCTGATATAAGGACACTTGCTGTGCTCTTCATGAATAAGAAAAACAATAAAGTGCAGAGAAATGTTCTAGAGAAAGAAAATAGAACAAGAAAGCAAAAGCTAACTATGTATGGATATGAATATTTGATCATTTATCTAAGCATGCAAAAGAAGGCAATCTCTCTTATTTTAGCAATCTCAGGCAATCTCTCTTATTTTAGCAAGGCAGACAGGGTTTCCTAAAGAGAGGAATGGATAATTCATCACATTTAAGAAAATACAGAGAAAAACTCAGAACAGGAGCAGAAAGAAGAACTAAGAGCAAAGAAGGGATATAGAAAGTCGTTTTTCAATATTAACTTGACACTGAAATTGTCATAACACTCATATAGTGACTTGATGTAAAATGTTATTACAGCCAATCTCAATTAACACAACAGACTCAGAGCATCCACCTGCCTCAATAACACACTTTCTACTGGGACTGTGTCGACACTGGGAATTGTGGCTACATCGAGCGCTCCATCTTTCCTGTGACAGTTTTATGAAAGATTCATGACACCGGTAACACAGCGTAAGCTCCTCTTTCAGGCCTTTAGTCCCGAGGCTCCAGCAGTGGAAAGAGGCAGAATTTGTTCTACAACACCAGTGCAAGCAGAACTGCACTGCCGGAGAAAAAAAGTAACACGTTGCACAATTTACGTGCCTTATATTTACAATAATATATAATAATGGTATTATTTCAGCGATTTTTCTCCAATGAAAAGTGCTTTTTTCACTTGTTTGTATCTATTTAATCACCCATAAAAATTATGAGTCACCTTCACTGGTAAGTAAAGAAGTATTTTCAAGAACTTTTAATACTTTTTGTCCAACAAGGATGCATTCAATTTACAGTAAAGAAATTTATATTGTTACCAAATATTTCTATTTCAAATAAATTGTGTTCTTTTGAACCTTCTATTCATCAAAGAATAAAAAAAAAATAAAAAAAATTATATATATATCATTTATTTACATAATTTATATATTTTATATATTTACAGCCAATCTCAGTATCACAGTTTCCACAGAAATGTTAAGCAGTTCAGTTGTTTTTAACATTGATAATAATAAGAAATGGTTCTTGAGTATCAGATCGTCATATTAGAATGATTTCTGACGGATCATGTGACACTGATAACTTGAGTAATGATGCTGAAAATTCGGCTTTGCATCACAGGAATAAATTACATTTAAAAAAAAGATATTCAAATAGAGAACTTATTTTAAATAATATTTCATAATTTAATTTAATCATTTAATGTAATAATATTTCACAATATTAATGCTTTCACTATATTTATATATCAAACGGACCCTACATTTTTTAACTGTAGTGTTTATGTATGCTTTTAGAATGATCACTATTTCTTTTAGGGTTTTTACATTTTTAATAACCTTTCATCCTTTTGTACATCACTTAAATAGTCAATTAATTTGAGGTCAAAACTGCATGTAATTATGAAGGAATTACAATAATTTTCTATAGAAGAGTGTTGTTATGAAATAATTCTATTAAATAGTTTTAGATAAGTTTTAAGTAGCATGTCATACTCCACTGTTGTTTCTGCTGCCACAAAACGTCAGTTCATTAATTAAACAGTTCAAGGTAGACTTCAAACCTGGAGTCAAACCTCAGACCGCAAGCCAAGCCACCTTTATCTCACTCAAGGATTACAAATATTTTTACTTTATGTCTCCCTGTCCCAAAACAATAGAATCCTACGCTCTTGATATTAAGAATTCAGTTCAAAATGACTTGGCACCTAAAGTTAAGTGCAGAGAAACGAGTGGAGACAGATGACACATTGAAAAGTTTAATAGAAATCTTTTGAGACATCTTGTTGTTGTTGTCATGCAAATGTGCGCCATACTGCTAGTAAATAAAACAGATTGAAGAAAAGCACAAAACAGGAGAATGTGTGCGTGTGCCCATGCCGATGTCCGTAGGCAAGACTCCAGGCAACATGCCCCGTTTGGCGTAACGCAGGAGAACGGCGCCGAGACGCGCCCCCTAAGACCTTCTCTCACTTTCTCAAATCTTCAAATTCCTTTCTTTGTGTTTCAATCAGTCATACCATCATCGCTGTACCTGGGAGAGGAGCCACGTTCTTACCTTTTATTGTACCTTTGTGCCTCATCTGTCAAAAAGTATCGCTGTTTCCTTGAGGTTTGAGGAAAGCTGAATCGTGATTTGACAACTATTGTTATGTTTATTTGTTTACTTGTGAATGGAGCGAGCGTTTGCATAGTCGTATTTCTGTTGTCTTTTTTAGTTTGTTTGTTTGTTTATTTATTTCACTTTCTTTTTTTGGTAACCAGCCTACAAGTAACTCAGTTTTGGGTGGATCCGACGTCGAAGAACATTTGACAAGCATTATTCTGTGCGCCAAAGCGTTTATATTTAAATAATGAACGTGAATGCAACAAATCCACATTTTTGAAAGTTTTTTTGACCAGCTCAAGTCGGCAGTATCTGAAACTAACGCTACAATAGCATGAAATATGAATGCATTATAATCTCAGGCCTGTAACAGGAAATGTGATGGTTAATTGTATATTTCAAAAGCCTTAATTGCTTTAATTCCCTGTAATTAATCAGTAATTGCAGCAGGAGTGCTTTTTACAGCTTAGCTTGAGATGCACAGACCTTTGCAATATGGAAAAGCATGAATATAGATGAGAAGAGGCAGAGAGGCAGACCACAGGAGCTATATGACTATTCTATATTTAGGAGTTTAAAAGCTGAAACTCGCCAATATGTGGTCCTATTTATCATTTATGTATTCATTTATGATGCAAACGCATAACTTAATGGTTCAAACTGTGTTGGCCAGGCTGGGTGCCTTGCAGTTAATGTTTTGTTGAGGCTATAAATGAGCTAAAGTCTATACCTCACCAACTTTTTTGCCATCTTTCCCTTGAGACATTCAGTGTGGGGAACACCTGGTAGGTTGGTCCCTGTCCGCCCTCCCATGTTGAAAACCCACAGCTCCTACCTACAGCCCCCTGCTGGGTTCCATGGTATAATTTGAGGTTCCATCACTGTGGCAGATGTTGAGTAATTGCTGTTCTAAAAATGGCAGTAGCGCAGCCCATCTGCCCAGAGGAGACACCTGGAGAAGCGTGGCACGCTTAGCTCCTGAGTGGGAGACTTGAGGACTTGTTGCTGTGATGAGCGCTGTGTTGATTCACCAGATTGCTGTCTTTGCAACTTCAGTTTATAAAGGCTAGAAACATACTGTACTCGAGTGCAGAAAACACACAAATGCAACAAAGTTCATGCATGTTGTTACTATATGCATAAAAAAGAAAATGAGAGTGAAAATGAGTGTTTATAGGATTAGTTCACTTTAAAATGAAAATTACCCCATGATTTACTCAACCTCAAGCCATCCTAGGTGTATTTGACTTTCTTCTTTCTGTCGAACACAATCGGAGTTATATTAATAATCATCCTGATGCTCCCAAGCTTTATAATAGCAGTGCATGGAAACCACCTGTTTGAAACTCGTACATTCATTCATCATAAACGTACACTCCACACGGCTCTGGGGGGTTAATAAAAGCCTTCTGAAGTGAAGCGATGCATTTGTGTGACAAAAATATCCATATTTAACATGTTATAAAGTCAAATAACTAGCTTCCGCCAGGCCGCCTTCCATATACAACTTACGAAAAAAGTGTAATCCCTCTCGCAGTTCAAAACGCTTACACTACGTCCTACGCCTTCCCTATTCAACTTACAAAACAAATGTAACATACGATATCAGCTGCGCTTTTTTCATAAGTTGAATACGGAAGGCGGTCTGGCAGAAGCTAGTTATTTTGTTAAATGTGTGTTCAATATGGATATTTTTCTTACACAAGCGAATCACTTCGCTTCAGAAGGCCTTTATCATCCCCCAGGAGCTGTGTGAAGTATGTTTATGATGGATGAATGTACTTTTTTGAGCTTCAAATGTACTTTTTGGAGCTTTTTTGGTTTCCATGCACTGCCATTATAAAGCTTGGGAGCATCAGGGTGATTATTAATATAACTCTGATTTGTATTCGGAGAAAGAAAGTCATATACACTTTTATTTTAAAGTGAACTAATCCTTTAAATGCTCCTATGTCAGTGTAACATGCAGAGACAACTATAAGTAAACCATAAAAAAGTAACTATAAGTAAACCATCTCATAAAAAACACAAATGCTGTAGGAGCCATAGTTTGACCTCAACCTGGAGGACCTTTCCCAATACTCATTCTCGAGTCAAGTGTACTGTCCAATATAGGCCAAATATACTTTGAAAAAGTTAAAACTGGTGCTTTCAAAACATTTGGCAAAATGAGTCAGAATGTGTACGGACTAATTTCGAGCTACAGGCAAAACAAGTGAAAAATGTCAAATTTGGTTGAAATTGAGATTTTTTCACAAAATGAGTTCATTAAGCCCTTGTCTAGTGATCCCATTGCTCCAAATAGCAATTAAACATCTAAAAGTATCTTTATTTGTATGCTTTCTGAGAGGAGTACCTTTCCTTTGACCATGAAAAATGCCATTTCCCTTTCAAGGGAACTCGCGTTGCGTCGAGAAATTGACGCTTTGGGAACGCAACGCGTGATGTCGTCATGAAGCACGTGTGAAATCAGTCCAATGGTGTGTCGAGACGTCAGAAACGGGTGACGTCACGGCCAGGAAGCTATAAAGCACGCTCAAACAAAGCAACGCTAGCTTCTGTGTCTTCAGTCGCGCTCTGTGTATCTCGTATGTCTTATTTGGTGTTGTCTGTCACTTATATATATCTATATTATGGCTGAAAAGCAGTTTAGATCTTGTGTTCATCCCTGCCCACGTTACATCTCGGGTGGGGATACACATGATCTTTGTGTTGCCTGCTTGGGAGCGGAGCATGCCCGGTCAGCACTCGAGGGTGCTGGCTGTGAGCATTGCATTCATCTTCCATTGCGGACGCTCCGCTCCCGCCTGGCGCTGTTTGATGAGAGCGCTCAGGCTCGCGTTCCCCAGGGTTCGGATCCCGCTGCTGCCGAGGCACGGCGTCGATCCAGATCTTGGGGATCGCAAATGGATCTGTCAGAGGTGTTTGAGACGGGCCCCGCCCTATCTCAGCCCTCACCTGACAGGTCCAGTGCTTTTTCTCAGTGTTTGGAAGCACGCCTTGCGGTTCCTTCCACACCGGGTGAAGCACCGGTACTCAACGTATCCAGCTCCGAGGAGTTGGATATGGGGAGCACCGATCTTGCAGAAAGTGAGGACTCGCCATCCCACTCTCCTGCTTATGAGGAGCTGGTGGACGTTTTAACTCGCGCCGTGGCCAAGTTAAATATAGATTGGCCAGCGGAAAAGCAGTACGTTCGTCCTAAAAGCAAGCTCGATGAGCGCTTCCTGCCCTCGCGAGCACAGCCTCCTCGTCGGGGTCTCCCGTTTTTTCCCGACCTCCACACTGAGGTGTCGAGGTCCTGGAAGAAACCGGCCTCCTATCGTGTGCATAGTGCTCAAACCACGTACTATGCATCGATAGTGGGGCTCAAAGAGCACGGTTATGGGACGATGCCAAAAGTGGAGGAGACGCTTGCTAGCTATCTCTCTCCACAATCGGCATCGCCCCTAAAGGCCCCGACACCGCCCACCAAGCCCGTCAGGATTACATCTAGCTTTGTGGGCAAAGCTTATCAGGCCTCGGGCCAGGCTGCGGCATGCCTCCACACCTTGGGCGTGCTGCAGGCCTACCAGGCAGAGCTTTTGGGGGACATCGATGAGGGAGGGGGAATTACCCCCGACGTAGTCGACGAGCTACGTCGGGCAGCCGATTTATCTCTCCGGGCCACTAAAGAAACGGCCAAGTCTGTCGGTCGTGCCATGGCAGCCCTGGTGGCCACGGAGAGGCATTTATGGCTTAATCTCAGTACCATCAAAGATAAAGATAAGCACCTCCTTTTGGACGCCCCGCTTACACCTCCTGGCCTCTTTGGCGACGCAGTCAGTACTGTCGTCGAGAGGTTCCAGGAGGCCAGTAAACAAGCGGCGGCGTTCCAGAAGCTCCTCCCTCGTCGCTCTCATACCACCGGGGCTGCTCAACAACTCCAGCAGCCCCATACATCTAAAGCCAGCTCCTCCCAACAACACCGTGCCGCCCAGAAACAGAGCGTCACCACCCGTACTCCCCCTCAGCGACACGGGGGGCCGGGTGGCCGTTCTCAACCGCAGCCTTCAAGGGGTAGGATGGATCTTCGATCCGTCCTTATCGCCAAGAAGGCTGCGGGGAAAAAGGGCAGCCCCCTCCGAAGAGAAGTGTTTTACACCTCAGCATTTAGCGCTCACTTCTCTTCGGTGCCCTCAGGGGACCGCTCTGCCAACCCTGCCATCTCGGGTGTTTCAGGGCGCAGCGGCCCCCAGCGAACATTCACTCAAGCATCCGCCCGTAAGCGTAGCGGTGCTGGGGTGTTCGCTCCCTCCGAGGAGGGTCTCAGAGCGATCAGTTCGGTTGCCCCCTGCCGGTGCGCCGCATCGGGGCACCGAGCTGGTTATTCAAAATATACCAGAGGCCAGTCTCGAGAGACTGGTTCCCTTAGTAGAATATCTGACAGCGTGGAAGCTACTGCCAAATATTTCTCAATGGGTCCTGCGTACAATCGGAAAAGGTTATGCCATTCAGTTCGGGTCTCGCCCACCCCGGTTTTTGGGGGTCCTACCCACCGTGGTGGGCCCCGAGCAGGCTCTGGTTCTGGAACAGGAAGTGAAAACTTTATTGGAGAAGGGAGCCATAGATTATGTACTTCCCTCCGACGCAGAGAACGGTTTTTACAGCCGTTACTTTATTGTTCCAAAGAAGGATGGCGGGTTGCGTCCCATTCTAGATCTGCGTCAACTGAACCAGTCCGTTATGAAACTCAAGTTCAAGATGTTGACACTGAGGCAGATCGTTTCTCAGATCAGGTCCGAGGACTGGTTTGTTACGATCGACCTCAAGGACGCATACTTCCATATCTCCATCCTTCTACATCACAGGAAGTTCCTGAGGTTTGCTTTCGGGGGCAAAGCTTACCAATATCGGGTTCTTCCTTTCGGCCTAGCGTTATCACCCCGCACATTCACCATATGTATGGACGCAGCCCTGGCACCTCTACGTCTTCAGGGCATTCGCGTCCTCAATTACATAGACGATTGGTTGATGCTGGCTCATTCACAACAGTTAGCGGCTCGGCATTGAGATGTCGTCCTCGCTCACATGAAGAGCCTGGGGTTGAGGCTCAACGCCAAGAAGAGTATGCTTTCTCCAGTTCAGAGAACCACTTTTCTGGGCGTGGTTTGGGACTCTGTTGCGATGCAGGCGCGTCTTTCTCCTGCTCGCATCGAATCAATCCTTTCTACCGTAAGCCGGTTAAAGCTAGGCCAGTCACTCACTGTAAAACAGTTTCAGAGGCTGTTGGGGCTGATGGCAGCGACATCCAACGTGGTACCTTTTGGTCTGTTGCACATGAGACCCCTGCAGTGGTGGCTCAGAACCAGGGGATTCTCCCCGAGGGGAAATCCTTTTCGAGGGGGTCTGCGGTCACGCCCACTCTCCAAATTGGCGCGCCAAACCCTCCTGTGGTCCCAAGGGAAATTTCTGTCACTCAGGGCAGCTTATATCCCCGGGGTCCAGAATGTCGGAGCAGACGTCCTGTCGAGGCAGGGGCTGAGGCCCGGGGAATGGAGGCTCCACCCCGATGCGGTGAAGCAAATTTGGGAAAGGTTCGGCCAGGCTCAGGTGGATCTGTTTGCGTCTCGAGAGACTTCTCACTGTCCACTCTGGTTCTCCCTCACGCATCCAGCTCCTCTCGGACTGGATGCTATGGTACAGACGTGGCCGAGGCTTCGTCTGTACGTATTTTCCCCGATCGCTCTGCTCCCGGGAGTTCTAGAAAGAGTTCGCCGGGACCACGTCCGGCTCACCTTGATAGCCCCGCGCTGGCCGGGCAGAGTGTGGTTCTTGGACCTAGTATCTCTCCTGGATGGCTCTCCCTGGGAGATTCCCGTCAGGAGGGACCTTCTGTCCCAGGCAGGGGGCACGATTTTCCACCCCCGTCCAGAGCTCTGGAGCCTGTGGGCTTGGCCTCTGAGGGGGCCCAGCTCATAAATTCCGGTCTCTCAACCGAGGTTGTAGGGACCATTCTCCAATCTAGAGCTCCCTCCACGAGGAAGCTTTACGCCCTGAAGTGGAAACTTTTCACTTCTTGGTGCAGTAGTCGTCAGTTTGATCCAGTTTCCTGTCCCGTTGATACGGTTTTGGAATTTCTGCAGGAACGGTTCACTGCAGGGTTATCTCCCTCCACGCTAAAGGTTTATGTGGCGGCCATTGCGGCTTACCACATACCCTTGGCTGGTTCTTCTCTTGGTAGAGACCCACTTATTACTCGCTTCCTCCGTGGCACCTTGAGGCTGAGGCCCGCGGTACGCATGAGGGTTCCGGCATGGGATTTGGCCGTGGTGCTCCAAGGCCTATCCCTAGCCCCCTTTGAACCGATTGAGGAGGTTCCAGTTAAGTTTTTGACCCTAAAAACACTGTTCCTCCTTGCCATATCTTCCTTGAAAAGAATAGGAGATCTACAGGCCCTTTCGGTTGCCCCCTCGTGCCTGGAATTTGCACCTGGTATGGTGAAAGCCTTTCTTCATCCCAGACCTGGTTACATTCCTAAAGTTCCCACTAATGTGGCTAGGCCCATTGTACTGCAGGCCTTCTGTCCTCCTCCCTTCAGGACGTCAGACCAGGAACGCCTTAATTTGCTTTGCCCTGTTCGGGCCCTAGATGCTTACGTCCACAGAGCTGCCCTGTGGCGTAAGACTGAGCAATTGTTTATCCTCTTCGGGTCCCCCAATAAAGGGGCCCCGGCGTCTAAGCAGAGGATGAGTAAGTGGTTAGTTGAGGCTATCTCACTTGCTTACGAGTCGGCCGGACTGCCGTCACCTCTAGCAGTCCGAGCCCACTCTACCAGAAGTATGGCGGCCTCCAAAGCCCTTCTTTCGGGAGCCTCTTTATACGACGTCTGTGATGCGGCAGGCTGGTCCTCACCGCACACATTCGTCAGGTTTTATCAACTTGACCTTAGCTCCCCCGGGGCCCGGGTTCTCTCTGGCGACTGACGAGCCACACCAGACAGGCCCTTGTAACTATGGCGGCGTGGGTATTAACGTTCCCAAAGCGTCAATTTCTCGACGCAACGCGAGTTCCCTTGAAAGGGAACGTCTCGGTTACGACTGTAACCTTAGTTCCCTGAAGAGGGAACGAGACGTTGCGTCGCCCTGCCATACTTCCGGCACGCCTGTCAGCGCTTACCTCAGACACTTTAAGCTAGCGTTGCTTTGTTTGAGCGTGCTTTATAGCTTCCTGGCCGTGACGTCACCCGTTTCTGACGTCTCGACACACCATTGGACTGATTTCACACGTGCTTCATGACGACATCACGCGTTGCGTTCCCAAAGCGTCAATTTCTCGACGCAACGTCTCGTTCCCTCTTCAGGGAACTAAGGTTACAGTCGTAACCGAGACGTTTTTTTCTCTGCTCGCTTCTGGACGAATGGTGTTTCCCCTCAGCACAAGTTTGGTATCTTTTTAAAGTGCAGCATTCCAACTTTGTAAATATTCATAGCAAATTGTTGATGTTATGAGTCTGAACCAATGAAATGTGATTTTCAAACTCATGCTGATGTAAAGAACTCTTACTCGCACTGACTGACAGATCCAAAGTGCGAGCACAAAGATGCCTCAGACAGCGCGCGATCCAGATATACACTTATACTCAGAATTACAGTATTTCAAAAAGTCTTGGTGAGTATTCACAGAAACATTATCTGTAATGTCTTAAGTGAACATTTGGTTAACTGTTGGGGAAAAATGTGTAACATAGTAGATCCGTGCTGTACAGTAGATCTTAATATATAGGCTGTCTGTTTCATTTATGTTAGTCAAACAATTGACTAATGGAATAATGGGAAAAAAAAAAAAAATCCTATAGATATGGGTTTTGACTTGGTTTGTGCCAAATTTGGTGGTATTACCATGGATTTTAAGGTTTGGTTGCTAGGTGATTTTGTTTTGGAACCTTCAGAAAACTTTAACTCGATTTCTTGAAATTGACTTTGCTGACTCTATCGACTTCAAACAGGTGTAGCTCAGTCATTTTTTGTCGGATTCCAACAAATCATACATCATTTTAAAGTTTTTTTTATAGATAATGTGAGAATAACAATAACTCATTTTTGAAAATTTGCTAATTGCGACTCATTTTGCCAGCACGGGTCACATTTCTCTGTTTTACTAATAGTGTGAGTTGGGCTGGGACTATCTGTTTGGAAGGAAACCTGTCTGAAAACAGTCATTATTACACACTATCAAAGAGGCGATAAACTTCAGTTGTCTGGTGACACTGGTAACATTCAATACATCATGTACTTGCACCCATAATTCAAATATTTAATGTTTTTGCTTAAAGGTACTTTGTAAAAAATTTTTGTCAAAAATTAAAATTTAAATAATGAGTCAATACATAATCAGTCCTTCCAAAACGTGTTTTGTCATGCCCTGATTCATAGTGAATGTGATTTCACCAAGTACAACATGTTTCTGGATCAACATCTTTGTTGATCCTGGAACAACATTTCAATCAGCCAATTAGATTTGAGGGACAAGTTTACATTTTATGTCAAGTTTAGGCTTACAATCAAGGTTAGGTGCTTCTATATCAGAGTTATTCACCTATTATTTCCCTCTGATTTTAGGGAAAAGTTATGGGTAGGGTTAAGTTTAAGGGTAGGGATAGGGTTAGGACAAAATTTTCAGACACCAGTGTTGTTCCAGGATCAACAAAATACATGTCTTACTTGGCAAAATCACATTGACCCCTGATTTATTATGGTAAGCCTATTTTAAGTGTTTATATTTTAGACCTAGCGGGATGGTTTTTGCGGGAAATTGCATACACGTGTCACTGTGTTCATGTCTCATCGTATCCGTAAATAGAGAAAAGTTGCTCCGGCTACTCTGACTCATGTATGGTGTGGGAGTGGCATAGATTAGTTGTCACAACGAACAAGAAAGCTTGACATGGAGCAGCTATGAATATAATAGCTATGAAGTCTCCAACCTCTCGGGGATCACCCTTTTTAAACAAACGGCAAACAGAGGAGAGTCTGCTGGCAAAAAGAGAACACGACAGAGCTCGTAATAAAACTAGAATCAACATTGACGTGGCTTTTCGGAGATGGCGTTTTTATTACTCAACAGGTTAGTAAGGTATTTTATTGAACAGATAAATTGCCATATGTAGCTCTCGAACAGAGTTCATTGTAAAGTTTTATATATTGTGACGGGTCATTTCATTATGGTTGTTGTAGCACTGTGATGGAATTTATTTTCAAGGAAGTACTGTGTCTATTAATGTGTATAGCTAGAGTAACGTCTTCAGATAGTCAGCTTGAGATCCTTTCCATCTAAACTGGTTAGTCACACGGAGCCAAAGCAAAATCAAACAATGTTCTCACAAGTTACATATTGTACTTTTAAGTATTTTATGTTCACAAAGACTGCATTTATTTGATTAAAAATACAGTAAAATAATGTACAATTTTACATTGTAAAAATATCTCATGATATTACCTTTTTAAGAAAAAAAAAAAAAAAACTGTATTTCTGACCAAATAAATGCAGCCTTGGTGAGCATAAAAGACTTAAATTAAAAAATCCTAATCATTCCAAACTTTTGACTGGTAGTGTAGATCTTTTCAATATTTCCACCTATTCACATGCACCCATTCACATGAATGGTAATCAGATATTTTGACCTTTGAAACAAAAAAAGCATGAAGCAAATAAATACACTGCCTTTCTTATTTGACATAAAGGTCTATTCCATGGGCATTTCATCAGCATCTGCATTATGCAACACTTTAGTGTCTAATATGAATTCTTAGTGTACTTCCCAGGGATTAAAACAGAGATAATGTGCGTTTACATTTAGTCAGTTCCTGGTGCTAATCCAGGGCAATATATTGTAGGTTGATAAATGTATATTGCTCAAAGGCTTATGTATGTTTCTAATATCATATAAATATTCAAATTAGATGTGTAAAATTAGATTTTTACATGAAAAATCATGTAAATTTGCTTGACCAAAACCTGCTGCTACAGTGTTATGGGCGTACCAGTGGCCATGAAGTTCCTCGGGTGTTGCAGTGCAGTTGTTAGGGTGTTCTGGCTGGTTGATAGGATGTTTTGGGATATTCTGGGCAATTATAAATCTGATCTTTTAGAAACGTAATAGCACACCTTTCCTCAACTATTTGCAGTATCATCCATAGTTTAAGACAAAGTAATTTAATACTTCTCGAACAAACCTCTCACCCTAAATGTAAGCACAGCTCTAGCGCTCCTGCTTGTCCATGGAAGAACTGCATATCTAAGACATTGTGTGTGGCTATCTGTGTGTGGGCTCTAGTTTCCAGGGGGATCCCTGTCCCATTACTTTTCTAACAGGAGAATCCCTCCCACATAAAACACCCCCACTCTCAGCTAATCCAGCATCTTTCCTCCGGAGCTCCATGTTCATCCCTTCATCCAGTGTGCTCTCCTCTCATTAATTCCCTATTAACACCCACCCCCATCCACCCACACTCCTCCACTTCAGTACCGAGTTTCAAGAGTACTCTTATTCTGCTTTGCTAAGTTCAGTGATTGTGTAAGACTTGCTTCATTTCGCCGTGTATTCTACTTCACATGAAAAGACACTCTTTCAGTGTCATTTTATCGCAGCTGTCTGTAGTGCGTTAAAAACGATCCTCTTGTGTTAGGCCAACGCTGTCTCTGTCCTTTTGTTTCTGGGTTTCCCGTAGCAGCAGGCGCCAAGCAGATTTATATCAAGCACTCGCACATGTGGAAAGCCCTTCTCAAAGGAATGATCTTCCTCGGAATGATCAAATCTGATCCGATGAATTATTAAGCTTATAAAACATCCTGTAAATCTGTTGTAATGAGATCAAAAGCGCAAGCTTCTGTAATCGTGCCTCAAGAACACAAAAGTGTAATCCGCAACACAACGGGTTCATGTTTTTTGTATCCGTCGAGATGCCGTTTAGCCGTGATAGATGCGGATTGCATGCTTTGCATGTTGTTATGCATGTGTGCATTGTTTGCAAATCTGTGTTCTAATGCTCACTCACGCTAAAGAAATCTCCAGCGAATCAATACAGGGGCACAGCAGCTCCTAGACAGAGGAGAGCTTTAAGGATAATTATGGATTAAGCCTATGAGCCGCTTTCAATATCAAAACTTTTTTTTTCCTGCCCTACTTAGAGAACGGCTGTCAGTAATCGAAGTCAGTCAACCAGAGAGCCATTACCAATTCACAAGGGTTGGCGAGAATTGAATTATGCTGTTGAATTGATTCCGCAATCCCTCTGAAAAGAAGCAGTTTGACAACATAACGACAACAAGGTCGTATTTACACCAGAGATCGACATCTTTTAACATTCCATGACTCTTCGCTCTAGTGCCGTCGATGCAATCTTGCTTTGGCTCGGTATCAGAAAATGGGCATGGTGGCTCGGTTCAGAGTTGGTGAGATGAAGTGGGTATGAAAATCAAGCTTTGTTTTATGCCTCAGCAGCATGAAATGAGCTGCTATTTATACCGCGGCTCAATTGTGAGCTCGCGCTTGCCTGAGACAGGTTGGAAAAGGTCAGATGTGGCAATTATGCAGGTGTGGTTTGAATAGAAGTGCGGGGCTGGTGATTGGAGGCTCGCACGCTGTTGGGGAGGTTGAACGTGGAATTTGCAGGAACTGCGAACGGATGGCGAAATGGCAAACATCTTGAGCGTGATGAATGCTCATATTTTTACACTAGAAGGAGGAGATGTATAAGTGTTTCGTGATTAGGGAAGGGCATTGTATTGTTATGCAGAGAGCTCTGGCACAATGGTATCGATTAGTACGGAGTAAACTGAGTTCAGTGAAACAAATCACAGTTGCAATCCTCAAACACTCCATGCACTCTCAAATTACCCTACTAGGGCGCACACACACACACACACACACATTCGCACTACAGTGAGCAGATGATAATGAGCCATGGAATCCTGTGCATGTGTTTGAATACACACACACTAAAAATCACTGTAAGGAAAGAATTGTAACTTTTTTTCATTTCTTTTTTTGCATGCACAGTCTGCATCATTCTATTTGCTCATTTGATGCTACCATTATTAACACTAAAAAATATATATTTGTGCTTGTATGATTTACAACTTAATGTAAGTTGTACATTTATATTTGTATCTTTAAATGTACTGATAACCACAATAGTGTATACAGGTACACAAGTATACAGGTGGTACAATAGAATAAGAGTTCATTGTAAGTGGTCTGTCCATAAAATATGGACAATAACTATATATAGATGGAGCACAGGGTCACATACAAAATCAAAACATCATCAGGGTAACACACATAGCAATAAAATAATGCAAGTAACATTAAATAATAGAAAATTATACAAACAACCTAATGTACATAACTGATAACAAAAATAAGAAGAAAATAATTTATATAAAATATAGTCATATGTCACAGAGGGACTTCTGGGAATGTCCTTTTAGTGTTTTTTTTACTTGTATGTTAATTCATAGAATTTACTTGCAACAATCATAAATCCGACAGTATATTTCAGTAAAATTACATATAATGCACAGTAATACCATTTACAATTTTTCAGGTATGTTTAAGGTAGGGTAACTTACAGTAAACCAATTAACAGGTTTTTACAGTAGCAATTTTACAGTATTTTTCTATAAAAATTAACATTTTTCACAGTGAATACAACATTTACACAATTATCGTCCAGCGCTGATTATTTTCACAAAAATGTCATGGCCCCCAAAATATTTTGTTGAAAATCTGAACATACAATATATCAAAAGAAAGAACAGATCCTCTACTTTTAAACAACAAAAATTATTCTATCTTCATGCATTCTTTTTTTTTTTTTTTTTATCTTTCTTTCTTTATTCTTATAGCACAGTTTAATACACCAGTTGCCCAGCGTGCTTTACAATCACAAAGAACATCAATACATAAAAAATACATAAAAAAAACCCAAACAAACAAAAACAAAACAAACAAAAAAAACACACACAAACATAAAACAGACACGGTTGCAATCGAAAACCCTAAAAGGAAGTTCACACACAGCGTTTAACAGATGTGATTTTAACCTCAATTTAAAAGTAGTTAGTGATTTGGCTGATCTAATAGTGAGGGGGAGATCATTCCACAGTTTTGGAAATGCGAAAATGTTTGTATTTTGTCCTACTCACATATAAATGATGATGATTCTCTGATCTCAAGGATCTGGGTGGAGCATAATGACAGCATATTGGACATATACATAGGTGCCTCATTATAAAGGGCCTTAAAAACAAGTATAAGGATCTTATACATAATTCGAGCTGTGTAACAGAGTCAGACTTTTTGGCAGGCTTGATCATCCTAGCCACTGCATGTTGGACTTTCTGAAGGTGGGCTAGAGATCTCACCTCAATTCCATGAAAAAGGGAGTTACAATAATCCATTTGAGTGAAGAGCAAAGCTGTAAGTTCTTTCTCAAAATCTGTGATTAAAATGGTTTGGTCTTAGCTAAAAGATGTAGATAAAAAAAATAGTTCTCACGACTGAGTGTCCATCTGACTGTCCAATTCTAAATTGCTATCCAAAACAAAACCCAATTTTTTTCACACTGGATTTCACAAAGCCAGACACAGGGGTTGATTTCAAATATTGTCTCACATCATCATTGCCAGGGCCAAACACAATTACTTCCGTTTTATCTTCGTTAAGCTTTAAAAAAAAAAAAAAAAATCAGCCATACAGTCCTTATTTGTCCTGTAGACAAGCTGATAAATCATCAGCTGAATTTGTATTTAACTATATCAACACCCACAAAGCTTGTACAGTCCAGTACCTCGTCCTGGGTCAACATTTCATTCAGTAACATTAGGCAGTTTTGATTTATAAGCTGTTTAATTAAAGATTGTGTTATTTTACATGTACGTAAGCAATGGTTCTATCATTTGTTTCTGCTTCTTCACTTGTTTTTGGATCTGGAGATTCTGTACTATTGAAGATAATCGGTAATAGCACCTTCTACTGTATAAAAGTGAAAACTAAAAGGCGCAAACTATTCAAAGCTTAATTTACATGAAAAGATTTTATGCTGACAAAAAAGATATTTAATTCAGGGTTGTTTAAGCTGTTTAGCGTGTTTGTTCTTATATGGCCACTGATTGACTGCTGTCAGCCACCTCCATGTCTTCTCCAATGAGTCTTATCTGCTCTACGTGACACCGAAGTCCCATCCCCGTCACTCCTCGAGCGTCCGTACATCTCGGTCTGTCTCGCTAAGCAGCGCTTGTCATCTGACCAGTGAACGAGACAGTCATTCATTGTTCACTAATTACCACTCCACTTCTGTAACATGTCGCATATGTGCTGTACTATATATAAACTTGCTCACAAGGGGTTCAAGGCAAAATAACTACTTTCGAGAATGCTGAATGGCAGTACTGTGGCTTGTCATTCTGCTGTAATAATTCTGATTGTCGGAGTGTGGCACTGATCCACCCATTGTATAGAGGAGCCTGACACTCATAATCACATAGTCTCAGCTAGTATAAAGGCATGACAGGCCCATGATGTCATTGTTTCCAAGGCAACACTTTTTTGAAGAGCCCTTAATAAGTCCTAGAAAATTTTAATTAGTCATGGTCATGAACTTGACATAAGATTTTGAAGGCTGATGACTGACTTAACATTGTTGTGAAGCACAACATCAATCCTCTTGAGTCTACAGTTACTTGACACTTTTATCCCAAATGTGTTACAGTAGACTTATTATAAGGGGCAGCCTGGGGTTAATTGCCTTGCCCAAGGGCACATTGGTGATTGATCATCATGAAAAGATTTAAACCTACAACCTTTCAGTTACCAACCTAGATCTTTAACTAGTCTACACCAACCCTAAATATTGGTTATTATGAATGAAATTTGGTATTTCATATGATATAGTTTACTATAGTTTACTTTTAACACCTGTTTATTAGCATCAAGAGCCACAAAAGTTATTGGTAAAGGCAAAGTATTAATCTTAATATTCTGGTCTCTACATATGGCATTGGTCCCTTATCTAATGTGCATTTGTTTTTATCCAAAATTACTTACATTGCATTCAAGCTAAATATTTTTTGTTCAGTTTATCCAATCCCTGGGAATTGAACCCATGACCTTTGCATTATTAGCACTATGTTTAACTGTTTGAGCTACAGGAATCCTACTAGCTTTCACCCATTTTATAGAAGCTGACTTGTAAAGCCACTTAAACCAACAGAGAAAGTTTTTGAAAGCGCAACAACATTTACAGTTTTTTCTGGAAATCAGTCTATAGTCCTACTGGGATAGAACTATAGTTTACCCAGAGGACATTAGAGAAATTTGTGTTTCCCAGGCGTACTTTGTGATTCGAATCCCATCCGAATCTGCCAAGTCTGTGTTTTTCACACTTAAGCTCTGTACAAATTCCAGAGCAGATTACCTCTTGTTTTTTGGCTAACTCAGTGGTCCTCTGAGAAATCTAATCCTGTATGTACGCGAATATCTGTGATAGCTGATACTATATTATCACAATGCTTCTCCTCATGTGATTTTGACTAACCTGCACATTAATTTTGCTGTATCTTTCAAGATGGACTGCATCCAATGAAAAAGTAATATAATAAAATGAATTAAGAAAAGCCAAATCACAGAAACTTCAAAGACTACTATAAACTCGTGCGAAGTTTATTTAAATACAGAGTCATGAAACTCTGGCGAGCAGCTGACTGGTTCTCTTAAAGCCGGCTGCTTTGGCCAGTCGAACTGTTTGTTTTATTGACATAACCTATTTATTACCACCGAACCAGCTTAACTTTTCCTAGCCCTCCTCCTTCCCCAGCACCACTTGCCTAGATCTGCTAGGGGGTTCTCCCTACTTTACTTGCAGCAGCTCATATCCTATTCACTGTATTGATGCATGTTTTGGCACTAGCCTTCTGCAGATATAGTCCGCCAAAGCAAAGCGCATGTACATCCCATTCTTATCAATAAAATTCTGTTTAATTCTGTTCAGAGAGTTGTCATGATTGTAATAAGATTTTTAAATAGGGCTGCACGATATATATCGTTTTAGCATCGATATTGTGATGTGTGCATCCATGTCTCTGCAAGTATCCTCTTAAACACAATTGCTTTTGGCTTAAGTGAAGGTAAACAATTGATAAAGAAAACTGATGTGTAATAGTATATTGGATCCTTGCATTTGGTCCTAAAGTGACAGCAGCCTAATATTCCTGCTGCTTTCTGTGTCATGAATGTTAATCAAACAATAAAAGACAAAGAGAAAAATCACTTTTGTAGCTTTAAAGGGTTAGTTCACCCAAAAATAAAAATTATGTCATTTATTACTCACCCTAATGTTGTTCTACACCCATAAGACCATCATTCATCTTTGGAACACAAATTAAGATATTTTTGATGGCTCATTGAGGCCTCTATTGCCAGCAAGACAATTAACACTTTCAGATGCCCAGAAAGGTACTAAAAACATATTTAAAACAGTTCATGTGAGTACAGTGGTTCAACCTTAATATTATAAAGCGACAAGAATACTTTTTGTGTGCCAAAAAAAACAAAATAACGATTTTTCAGCAATATCTAGTGATGGCTGATTTCAAAACACTGCTTTGAAGCTTTACGAATCGTTCGTTTCAAACTTTGGCAGTTTGATACATGATCCGAACCACTGATTTGAAACATAAGATTCGTAAAGCTTCGAAGCAGTGTTTTGAAATCGGCCATCACTAGATATTGTTTAAAAGTCTTTTTTTTTGGCGCACAAAAAGTATTCTTGTCGCTTTATAACATTAAGGTTGAACCACTGTACTCACATGAACTGTTTTAAATATGTCTTTAGTAACTTTCTGGGCATCTGAAAGTCTTAATTATCTTGCTGGCAAAAGAGGCCTCACTGAGCCATCGGATTTTATCAAAAAATATCTTAATTTGTGTTCTGAAGATGAACGAAGATCTTACGGGTGAGTAATAAATGACAAACACAGATTAATTATATTTAATTTATACAGTGAAGACTATGTAGTGTTATTTTTCCATTTGATTGTTCAGTTTCTGTACCTGGATACTGTTAGACTTAGCCTACCTGAAAAATATAAAGCACTATTTATTTCATTTGTATCTTCTTTGTTCTATTATATTTATCTGTGCTTGTATTTGTTATATGCAGATTCACTCACCTACAAATCACCCCAATGATTCTAGAATGATTAACTCTTTCCAAAAAGAGCTATTCAAGTCATCTGGTGATTTTTTTTTTTTTTTTTTTATATCGCAATATATATTGCAGAAAAACAATGTCATTTTTTTAAAATAACGTGTAGCCCTATTTTTAAAATAAATTAAAATATCAAAAATAATTCATTGAAAGACATATGATGCACGCAACCACAGCACATGACCTTCTGTAACGTCCACATCTAGAAAACCAAACTCCCACCTGTGTAATAAACACGTTAGTCCTGTATAATTGGTACACAAAATCACAGACGATTAGTGATAGGACTTTAGAAATTCTGTCTTAATAGGGCTTATGAATGGCTCATTTATAGTCATCTCTGCATATTAAACTGGGATAGGAGAAGGTATATTAACATCGTAAAAAATTCCACACTTCAGCTTTAAGAATCTGTGAGAGTGATGGGTAATGAGTGATGACGATGGAGGTTTATGGATCTCAGGTGTTGAAGAACACTCAATGCAATTAAGAGGAAAGTTATTGTGCTGCATAAACATTTTCATACCTGCATCCGGAGTCCCTGAATGAGTCACACAAACAAATGCTGAGATGGAGAGAAAAGTGGATGTACATGAGGAAGACTGCCAGTTGACATCACTATGAGGGATTCCTAGACTACCAAACTTAAGTTGGCCAGACAAAGATAATGTGGAAAAATAGAAGAGGAAAATGGACTGGGAGAGGAACATAAAGGTCAGACTGAGAGGAAAGTGGAGGGTGATGTCTATGATGACTGGTCTTGACTTTTAGAGAAGATGGAAATGATGTTGATGGAACACAGCCAAGACAAAATTACCATGACTTTCCGTTGACCGTCACGCCGTCATTATTTACTCACTCTCATGTCGTCTCAAACCTGAATGGTCTTCTTTCTGAAACACAAAAGGAGTTATTTTCTAGAACATCCTGGCTGCTCTTTTCCATACAATGAAATTAAACAGATCTGACTGAGCTTGATCAGACTGGCATTTCGATCGAATTGAAAGGGGTGGTGTAGACCTGAAATAATAAGAATGTGAATGCTTAACTCAGACTTCTTAGTTGGATTAAAAATACCTTACACACATGCACAGTGCTGTTATGTGTATGTTTACATGTGTTTTACATCATACAAACCTGTTTATTTACATCTCACGTCTTAAAAAATGGTCGCTGGATGAGACTGAATATTTACTAAATTTTAGTGATGTCCCAAGCCAATCTCAAGGATCAGGATCGGGGCCAGTTAAGCATTTTTTAACTGATCGTATTGGCTATCCTAAGCCCGATACTTTATTTTACATTAGCTGTCAAAGTGTTAGTTCTCACGTCTCATCAAAGTTGTCAATGACGTTTAACCCTTTACAGTACGGCGTTGCCATATGGCAACAATTAATTTCTACTAATTTCCTTGTTATTCAGAAAAAAATATAATATATTGCACTATGGGAATTGAATGGCCAGGCCTTAAGGTAGCCACTGATGTGCTGTTTTTAGGTCAAATGACATTTGAATGTCCCTCCAAAACTCTCTTTCCCACTGTCACCCTCACACAGAAGACCTGTTGAAGTGCTCCAGAAATTGCTCTATTAACCTCATTTCTAAACATCTCTTCTGAAGAGGAATTTTTTGCAGCATCTTTGATAAGTAAATTAGATATTTTTATTCACAAATCAACTTTGTCTAACATAGTTTTACTGTAAATTGAGAAAATATCAATGTGTCCGTATAGCAATGTTGTAACACAGTGGAATTTCAGTAATGTATTTCCCCTTTGAGATTTTTTATAGATAGTAGCATCAACAATATGATTGCAGTTATTTATTTATTTGAAGTGTTTATTGTAGTATAGTTGTATTTACGTATAAATAACAAAATTATTTCTTCTTTTCAGAAAATGAATACAGCAATATTTTACAGAAAGAGCAATAGGAAGAGTGCAGAGTTAGCTCTTCCATGTGATGAGAATGAGGATGAGTTATCCAAATGATAGGGAATCATAGGGATTAAATGATAGGGATCTACTTATTTTTGGTTTGCATGAGTTCTAAATATATAAATCTATCAATTTCTAAAAGAAATGCTGCAGTCCGTAACTAGCTGCAGTACATAACCAGCCAGTGTTAAAAACGATCTCCTAACCTTAGCCCGATTCGCAACAGTTAGCTTGTGATAATGTTTTCTAAATAAAATCGGTATTGGTGGGTTCCGGGAAATTCAAGCATGCAGTCGTTCGTCTTTGCGTCATTACGTCACGTCTGTTTACATAAAGAAGGAATCCCAACTAGTAGGCTATATGGCATTTATAGCCTTTTCTCACAGCAGCTGAAATAATTAAATTTATCATTTTGATGGCGGATTGTAATCCAGAAAGGTCCAAATGACAATCATCAGTGACAGCTGGAGATTCACCCGTAGTCAAAAGCAAAAGACTTTTGGACTGTGTAGTGGCTACAGAAATTGAAATCTACAGGTAATGCTAATATACACTAAATACACATAGTCACACAATGCTGATGTTGTTAACATTAACAGTTTGAGAACAAAGTATAACAATAATAATAATTTGCACGGTTTGACGTGATCCGGGCTAAGCGATCGTTAGATTTAATCACCATTGGCAGCGTGATTTATGCTTTTTTTTCTCAGTTGGTCAAAACAAAAGTGATAGACATGTTACTTACTTGTTCATACTTCCAAGACTACAATCTGAGATTCCGAAGTACAGTATCCATATCGATGTGGCAACTGACAGCAAACATTAGATTCATCCGCGCTGAGGAGCCGTGCCAATGCAAAACCCACGTAAAGATGATAATTCCGCAAATAACTGCAATTGCAAGTTTCAAACAGAGATGGTGACAAAGAGCAATCACATTCAATCACATTTGTGTGATTGAAGCTATTTCATGTAATAACTTATTTTTAGTAAATAACAATTTTAATATTGGCCTTTTTTATCACACATAGCTATTGTAGGACTAAATTGCAGTATAATGCACAAGTTGTATTGACACTATTTATGATGTTTTTTTTGTTGTTTTTTTTTGGGAGCTCGACAGCCCCAGTCCCTGTTCACTTTCAGTGAATGGAAAAATGGCCAGAAAAACTCTTTTTGAGTTCCACAGAGGAATTTCCTGTATCCCAAGCAGAGTGCATGATACCAAGGTCATGGGTTTAATTCCCAGGAAATACATGAGCTGGTGTACCTTGAATGCAATACAAAGTTGCTTTGGATTAAAGTGTCTACCAAACGGGTAAATTTAGTCTGTCAACATCAGGATGAATAAATGATTCATTTAATCTTTCATTTTCAGTTTTTATTTAATAAGATATTCCTTTAATCTGCTTTTAAAACCATTACTTTTGAATACACTATCAAGTAAAATAATTGTAACATCCTCAAAGCTGAAACTGCAGAATAAATAAAGACCAAAGTCTTTGTAATGACATACAGCAGGACCAAAGTGTGATTCATTGTGGATTCACTGACCATATAAACGTTCCCAGTGAATTCTGGCCACGTACCAGTTTCAGTAAGAGCTTGATCTTTTATTAAGAGAAGTCTGCTGGCTTTTCCCATGCATACAGCTAATCAACAACATAAGACCTCTTTCTGGCACATATGTCCTCTGCTCTCCCCTGTATGAAGCTGCTGAGGTAAGAAGATCGAGTTTTCCACTTAGCGGAGCACAAGGGCTCCCACCCCTTTTCCCACAGTCATCTCAGTGGTGTGTGTGTGTGTGTGTGTGTGTGTGGACGTACCTCTGTGCACCTTTAAAGACGTAGGAGCTAAAAGCACAATTTATAAACAGGTGTTTTATGTGTGTGTGAGAAAGCATGCAGTCAGCAGCAGCAGTGCACATCTACGTGAACAAGTGGTCAGCACAAGGAAATAAGAAATAAATACTAATGTTATTTCCTACCAAATTATTAAATTTGCCTGGTGGGAAGCAGCAGGGAACAGCAAGATGAAACGCAAATGGGCTTCGTTATTTCAAACCAGGCCGATTCTGCCTTGATATTCAGACCCTGGTGTTTCCTTTTTCAGGCCCTTTGTGAGGATGTCATTTATTTCATACTGGGTTCGGATGGAATAGTTATACGTTTGCTATTAGCATAATTTCTCTTGAAATGGTTCTGAAATTGCAGTGGAAATGACAAGTTGTGCGCTCCTTGCTCTTGTATTCACATTGTCGGCAATGTTGGAAAGAAAAAGAAAATATGTGTGTGTAACTAAAGGGTACTAACACAGTGAAAATTGTGATTTTGGAACCGCGCTAATGACAGTACTGCAGTGCTCTGAGGCCTCGCGCACCTAATTCCTTCACAGGACACAGCGGTTTGCTCAGCCACCCTGCTCATTATGAAATACCTCCTGGTGCTTCAAACCAGCTTCACATACTGACGCACACATAGTGTCACTTCTCTGATTCTCTCTGTTTAACACAATACTCTGTTAGAACCTTAGGCAGCTGCATTCGCTTTTGTCTATACGGCCTGAATCAGGTCTTTTTGACAGTGAAAAATGGAAGAGGTTTATCTCTCACTGCCGTTGTCTAGTTAGACTAAATGCAAACTTCCTCTCTTTCTTGTACTCGGGTTGTCTCACACAGGAAACGTGTTTTAGACTGTGTATCTCCTTTCTTTCCTTTGCTTTCATCAGGTAAGATGCTTCCAGCACATCTGACGTGAAGCCCGAAGTACTTTTGAATAACTAGAAGAACTTACTTCCTCACTTAAGGATGTTGACAAAGAGGAATTACTTTGACAACGACGACCACTCCTTAAGCGGCGCTGCACAGTTCAGCCAAAAATGAAAATTCTGTCATCATTTACTCACCCTTATGAACAACTTGAGGGTGATCCAAGATGTTCATGTCTTTCTTTCTTCAGTCAAAAAGAAATTAGGATTTTCTCCATATAGTGGACTTCAGTGGGGTACAATGGGTTGAAGGTCCAAATTGCAGTTTTAATGCAGCTTCAAAGGGCTCTACACGATCCCAGTCAAGGAATAAGGGTCTTGTCTGGTGAAACGATCGTTCATTTTCTAAAAAAAATAAAAATGTAAATACTTTTTAACCACAAATGCTCATCTTGCACTCCCTGGTGAAAAAATGTACACTTCCATAATGTACTTAAAGTACTCTATTTTCCCACACTAATTTTGTACTTTATATATAATATACTAAAAATTCTTCTTTAGTACTTCTTAAGATAATATTAAGGACATCTAAGTGTTCTCAACTGTGCTATTTTGAGACCCCATGAATATGAACTAAAGTGAACTTAATATACTATCTCTGTATTAAAAAAATGTATTTAGTTACCACTTGTAGTACGCTTGAACACACTAGTGTATGAAAGATGGGTTCAAGTGTACTACAAGTGGTAACTAAATACATTTTTTTAATACAGAGATGTATGTTAAGAGCACATTTTAGTTCATATTCATGGTGTCTCAAAATAGCACAGTTGAGAACACTTAGATGTCCTTAATATTATCTTAAGTACTAAAGAAGAATTTTTCGTATATTAAGTATAAATTTAGTATGTGAAAATAGAGTACTTTAAGTACATTATGGAAGTGTACTTTTTTTTTTCACCTGGGCTGCTCTGCGGTCCGCCACGCATTACGTAATCACGTTGGAAAGGTGACGTGTGACATAGGCAGAAGTACTGCGGTAGGATTTTCTCATCCAACCTCAAAATCGTCTGACGTTGTTTTACCTTTTTCTGTAAAGACCATTTGGCTTAGTCTTTGCACGTTCACTTTATAGACACTTTCACCTACAGTACATCACGTGTGTGTTACAGTCACATAGACTTTCTGTTGGTGTTTTCATCTGTCACATGTTCCTTTGTTCTAGTTTCCCACCACAATCTGTCACCATGGACACTATCACATTCATGTCAGCTGTTCCTCGTTTGAGTTCAATCATCTGTGTACTTAAGTTCCTGTTTCTGTTGATCATGTTGTCGGGTATTGCTTATGTTGGATGTTAGTGTGTGTTTCTCCTGTGTTCCTGTATGCTCCTTTGGATTCTCTAGTAAAGTTTGACTCTGGATATTACATTCCTCTTCGTGCGTGTGTCTACACACCTAACACTGTAACAGTGTGACCTTTCTAACGTGATTACGAAATGTGTGGCGGCTCACAGAGCAGTGCAAGACAAGCATTTGTGGTTAAAAAAAAAATTATTATTTTATTTTAGAAAATGAACGATAGTTTCGCAAGACAAGACCCTTATTCCTCATTCGGGATCGTGTAGAGCCCTTCGAAGCTGCATTCAAACTGCAATTTGGACCTTTAACCCATTGGTAGCCATTAAAGTCAACTATATGGAGAATAATCCTGGAATGTTTTCCTCAAAAAACACACAAACATCTTGGATGACATGGGGGTGAGTAAATTATCAGGACATTTTTATTCTTAAGTGAACTAATCCTTTAAAGGTGCAGTGTGTCAATTTTAGGAGGATCTATTTATGGAAATGCAATATAATATACATAACTATGTTTTCAGTGGTGTATAAAGACCTTACATAATAAACCATTTGTTAAACAGTTAAATAAATTGTTTTTATTACCTTAGAATGAGCCATTTCTATTTACATACACCGCTGGTCCACTTACATGTTAAGTCGCCATTTTGCGCCGCCATGTTTCTACAGTAGCCCTAAACGGACAAACATTCATTCCATTTTATAATTTTGTAAACATTATGGCAATGTTACTTTTGAATGTTCTTTGAAACAAGTAGTAACATTTAAAAAATGTTAGATAAATGTCCAACTAAAACTTTCATGAACAATGTATAAAAAACGTTTTTGTGCTAACGTTCTGAGAACATTATGAAAGATCAGATAACTTTGAACAAACATTCTGTTAACATTACTGGAAGAAAGTTTTTCCATAACTTTGCCAGAACATTAGCTAAAGTTCTGAGAATGTTTCCTGTCAGCTGGGTACATCTCAGCCCTGTCTTCACGACGAGTCCTTGAATGTTATCAGAACTGTTTAGTCTCAAGAAGTTACTAAAAAGGACAACGTTAACAAGCCTTTCATTCACAGATATTCAGCTGTCCAATGAAACATTGTCCTGTCCACCGATGGCAGGTGCAGATGTGTAGAGCATTTAAAGTGTTCTCGCCATTTCTGCCACAGTGACTTACACTTTTGCATTGTTCTCACATCCTTCTATATTTAGGGCAGACTGATCATTTTGGACAACATCTCAAAATGAGTCACTGCAAAATGAGTCTTTATTTATTTTTTTATGTCTTTATTTTTTGTTCCCCCACCCCCTGTCCTCATTATTTCTGCAGACTTTGCACTATGAAAGCAGAACAAAAGAATGTATGCTTCAGTAATCACTTGTCACCCTTTCATTTCCTATCATTCTGTGTCAAGAGTGAGATTTTGAACAAATAAAGAAGTTGGTTTAATCTTCGGGGACCAAGAGAAAACTTTCATTAGAGATATGAGCGCAAAGACTTCTTTCCGTTTTTCATTCTTCCCAAACATTAAAGCAGACAGACATTATGATCCAATTAACCAAAAGGATGGAAAGAAAAAGGCAACATTAGATTCATTAAAGAAAAGAAAATCAACTGTAATCACCGCAGAACCGTTCCTAACTGATGGCACGCTTGCAGTTTCACAGATCCAATACAAAACTTGCATTTGCTATAATTAATTTGGAAGCTTTTTGATAAGTGGCATTGACAAGGAGATTATTAGTTCAAATGAGAACAATTTCTGCTCGTGTTCGTGATGCTGGCGCAAAGTTGATGAGGAGGCAAGGGAAATACATTCTTATTTTCAGACTCCTTTGAGAAATAAAATATTGTTTTTTAGCCAACAATAAAGATCATCAGATGAGAGGATAAAGTAATTACTGCTGTTTTAATTCTCCTTTAAATTAAACGGCATTTTCATAACACACTGCCTCAAAGGAGACATTTTTTATAGGCACCGAAGGAAAGGGAAATTAAACGATTCATAATTAGAGTTAAGATGTTTGTTTTGCGAGAACAAAACTTTGCCATTATAATTTGCTTGATATTTATTTAGTTGGCTGGAAAGACATGCTTTGAACTTTGCAATCAGTGTTGAACGCGAAAACAGCCATACTGACCTTGGTAATGTGACTTCGTACATTAGTCTTTGCAGTGTGCCGAAATCTTATATGACGATACGCTTACATTAGTATCAGAGCGATTGAATCGTGTCTATTATTGTGAAGTGTGGACCGCTCAAGGTCTGTTTAAGCTCTCCAAATCACTCTCGTTCTCAGCAGCATTAGTGCCATTATTTATAATACTCTTAAACAACTTTAGGCATTGGTGCTTTTTTTCCGTAGTGGCCGTAATTTGATTATTTTAATGATCTCATTCCACACTGGGGACTCTTGGTCCCCCGAGGGAAAGTCACGCTCCAATGAGTCGCTCAAATGTTTTATCAGGCCAAAGATAGTCGTGTGCTAGATGGTGATGAGTGGCTCTCTGTGGACGCTGCCTTATTGTACCCCTTCCCAAAGTGTCTTATAATAACACATTTAAGTTAATTTAATATATTGGCATGAAAACACTTTGTCATCTTGCAAAGCTGCATTATGGTGTCTTATAAGTCAAGTACCAAAGGGATGGTAACTTCTTATGTTGTATGATCTTAGAAAGAATTTTGCTTAAAATGAGCTTTGTAGCTCATAAATGATGACTCCTGTGTGAATTTCTTACAAAACTAACATTTTAATTACTTTTTTTGTTTTTTTAATGGGTGAAATGGAGCAGATATTGGTGGAAAATCAATCCAACATAAGTTTCCAACATAACAGTGTTATTTTATTCAGTGCTCGATAGTAACTGATTTTATGTCATCTGGATTATTACGTAATCAGATTCCAAAAATTAAGTACTTGGGTAACACTTTACAATAAGGTTCATTAGTTAAACATTAGTTACATTAGTTTTATTGATTACACGATTACATGTTATTCTCACAATGACAGTAAATTATTCATAATTCATTGTTTCTCCCTCTATTTTTTTAATCTTTAAAATTTTCCTTTTTAAAAAGTCTACTGCTTATACTGCTATATGTTCACAAGGTCTTCCAGGTTTGTGAAATTGCACACACAGATCAGCCACTGAAAACTGATCACTGGCTTTACAGAAATCATTTCACTTTTAAGAAGTGTTTTGTCAGCATTGCAACATTGCATATCTAATCAGCTCCAGACAAACACATTAATTATTATTTGAATTATCACTGAGTAATTTAACTGTTTTTGGAAGGCTTTTGTCTTTCAAACACTTTAATATGTACAAATTCACTTCATTTCATATTTACATGCAATACAGGGATTCCACAATTTTTTTTGTCAGCTGAAACTCTTTGCCCTAATATATTTACTTGAAGAACTTTTCATTAAACTCACAAACCCATGCAGTTCCATCACAAACCCCAGTATGTAATATTTAATGTTGATAACAAAGAATGGAATATATTTTCTTTCTCTTTATATTTTTATATCAATATGGTACAAGATTTTCCTATTCAAATCAATGTGACAAAGGTAATCTAAAAGTAGTCTAATCTAAAAGATTATATTACTTTAAATGTGTAATTTAATGTTTTGTCATGTAATTTGGAACCAATAACCGACTATCTACCCAGCACTAGATAACTAAAACTAAAACTATAAGACATTTTTGTTTCTTGAAATAAAATCAATGTTAACTAAAACAAAATATAATATATACTATATATAATATATCACTTCCATGGCCACAGGTGTATAAAATCAAGCATCTAGACATGCAGACTGCTTCTACAAACATTTGTGAAAGAATGGGTTGCTCTCAGGAGCTCAGTGAATTCAAGCGTGGTACCGTGATAGGTTGCCACATGTCCAATAAGTCAATTCGTGGAATTTCCTCACTACTAAATATTCCACGGTCAACTGTTAGTGGTCTCATAACAAAGTGGAAGCAATTGGGAACAACAGCAACTCAGCCACAAAGTGGTAGGCCACGTAAAATCACAGAGCGGGGTCAGCGCATGCTGAGGCACACAGTGCGCAGAAGTCGCCAACTTTCTGCAGAGTCAATAGCTACAGACCTCAGATTAGCTCAAGAACAGTGCGTAGAGAGCTTCATGGAATGGGTTTCCATGGCCGAGCAGCTGCATTCAAGCCTTACATTACCAAGTGCAATGCAAAGCATCAGATGCAGTGTTGTAAAGCATGGATTAAGAATGGGATGTCATTAAAGTTCATGTGCATGTAAAGGCAGACGTCCCAAAACTTATAGTGTGATATAGTGCAATATAGTGTGTGTATATACAGTTTAGCTCAAAAGTTTACATACCCCTTGCAAAATCTAGAAAAATGTGAATCATTTTAACAAAATAAGAAGGATCATGAAAATTGCATTTTTTTTTTTTTTTTTTTTTTTAGTACTGTCCTTAACAAACCATTTCACATAACAGTTGTTTACATAAGGCAATACCTCTCTTTTTTATTTAGTTTAACTTGATACAAATGAATCCAAATGAATGTAGGTTTTTCATCTGATGTATTCAATGTTAAATATGCAGATGATATGGCAGTTGTTGGTTTAACCACTGAAGATGAAGTGGAGTATCATAGATGTGTGGATGAGTTTGTATATGAAGTCAATTCATTTTCCTTCAGTTAAACACTAGAAAAACAAAAGAAATGATGTTCGACTTCAGAACAAGAAGTGACACTCACCAACAAATAACTGTCAATGGTAAGTGCATTGAAGTAGTGAATGAATATAATATTTAGAGACAATCACTGATGTAAAACTGGCATGGAATGTAAATACAGTAGTCAGGGCTGTAGATACACATATTGTTACGGCTTGGTTTGCTGAAGGGATGAGGCATGCACAGATTTCCACAGAATAGGATATTTAATAGATGAAAGTGAACAAAATAACCAAAAGCACGTATAGTACAACAATAAGAACAGACAAGGAGCGAGAGGAGTGAGTCCATTATAAAGGGTGTGCAGATGATGAGGTCCAGGTGCAGGTGATGAGTGCTGATGGGGAGATGACGAGGAAGTGAGTGCAGGTGTGGAAACAGGAGGATCATGGGAAATGGAGTCCGGAAACGCAGGGAACTGTGACACATATACTGGTTCTTTTCTATTGTTCATTTGTGGAGAGCATTTTGACTTTCAGCTTTATTGCTTGGTATTTCTCACTGTCTGTAGTAAATAAGAATAATTTAAATAAGACAACATATAGGTCCAATTAAAACATTTCAGAATAAAACTTTCATGAACAATGTATAAATAACGTACAATTTATATAAATATACAATTTAAATAAGACAGCAATACGGTATGACAACATACCGTATGTGAATCTCGAGTTGTGAGGAAAAGCCATGTAATTCTTCGGGATGAATCACACCAACTTTATGGTGAATATGAGTTGTTACTATCTGGTCGAAGGTATAGGGTACCGTTACAGACTGCCCATGCACAAAGAGTATAGCTCTGTTAAATAAATTTTAACAATACATTTTTGTAATATCCTAGTCATCATTTTATATCTATGGCAGTAATTTTGCTGTTGTGAGAGGGATGTTGTTGTTTGATGTTGGTTGTACTTGTAATGCATTGTAATCTGTTGATGTTTGTTTGTATTTGTCAGTTGTTGTTAGTGATGACTGAAGGGTGCCACAGACACAAAAAGAATTTCCAAAAGGACAATAAAGTAAACTAACTTGATGTAACAAAAAGTAAAATAAAATTTAATAAAAAAACAAAACTTAAAAAAAAAAAAAAAAAAACTATATAGGCATATTTAAAAAGAAATTAATAAAATGACAAAAACAACAAAGTTTCATTAAAATAAAAACAGAAAATATAAAAACGAAAACTAATTATACTATTATAAATTATAGTATGAATACTATTTAATTATACTATTATACTTATAATACTGCTATGAATCCTTGAACACTGTTTAAAAGCATGCACCTTCCATTTGCCGATTTATAGTTATGGTAAGACTTTGATTCTTCAATACGGAAAATATTTATACAATGATGTGTCACAACTTTTCAATAGCAGTGTACTTTGGGTTTGAATAATTAATTATTCATTATAAGACATTGTGAACATGCAGTTACAGTACTGTCTCTGTTAGTTTGATCACCTCAAATTGTAATAATGCAAAAATTATAAGAATAATTTGTCCAGTTCTGACCCTATATTACATTATTAAATAAGAGTAGAATTTAAAGTAAATTAGGAATGCATGAATAATGATGAATCCAGGAGGAAACTGCCTTGTGTGGTTGGTCTGTGTTCCTCAGAGAGAGGTTAATGAGGGTGTGAGAAGATGAATTATCTAACATGCTTCACTTTTGCAAGTTGGCTCTACTTGAAAGTGGGCGATGTGTCTCCTGATTTCACCTCCCTCCTTTTCCAGTTGTTTGAAACTTAATAGACAGAAAGATGTGGTTGTCTTTGCCTTCCCACAGATGTACTAGTAACTTCTGTTTGACCTGTGTGCTATAGAGGTTCAGAATCAAATATGTGCTGTTTCGCTAACTTGACCAATGAATAATACCATATCTTTTCAAACACACAACCTTCTTCGAAAAGAAATATGAACAAACACAAACATAAGAGCTGCATAAAACTTAATGGTAACACTTTAATTTGATGGTCTCCTTTAAACATTCCGTTGACTTTAAATAACTTTGCACCTACATGTTAACTAACTCTCATTATAATATTAACAGAGTATTAGTAGACTGTCTGCTTAAATATCTGCTAACACTTTATTTTGAAGCTCCCCAACAGACATTCTACTGACTATAAGTAACTTTGCAACTACCCCTACCAGTCTACTAATAGACTACTACTTTAATGAGAGATAGTTAAAGGGTTAGTTCACCCAAAAATGTCATTTTTCTGTCATTAATTACTCACCCTAATGTCGTTCTATACCCGTACGGAACACAAATGAAGATATTTTTGATGAAATCCGATGGCTCAGTGAGGCCAATATTGCCAGCAATGTCACTGAATCTCTCAAGATCCAGAAAGGTACTCAAAACATATTTTAAACAGTTCATGTGAGTACAGTGGTTCTACCTTAATATTATAAAGCAACGAGAATACTTTCTGTAAAACAAAAGAACGACTTTTCAACAATATCTTGTTTCGAATCAGTTGTTCGGATCGTGTATCAAACTGCTGAAATCATATGACTTTGCCGCTCCGAACCACTGATTCGAAACAAAAGATTACTAGATATTGTTAAAAAATGTTGTTTTTGTTTTCTCGTCGCTTTATAATTTTAACCCTTTCAAGCGTGAGTTTAAAACATTCTATACTGAGCCCCCAGAGTGAGCTTTTTTAAGGCGACCGTTATTTTAGAACGTTTGCCCTTATTTTTTCCATGGCGACACGTCATGCGTGTCACGTAACACACCGCAGCCACAATAACACTGTATGACAGAAGTATCGCTATTATTTTGTTTTTCCTTTTTTATTTAAAATATTCACAAACTTGCTTACCATATCACCAACAAGCTGATATTCCGATTCTCAAATATGTGTAAGTGAGTGTGTTTTGTCCTTTAACAACCTTTATAAACAATCCTTATCTTGATCTATTTGGTTTTTAAGTCTGACGCTATCTAATCGCTCTCTCTCATACCATAAGAAAACAACAAACGGTGCTAATATACACACATGATGTGGTGTAATACTACCAAAAAATTATAATGATAACTTTTATCTCCATACCAAAATCCCAGATGGCTAAACAGTGATTCATCTTATAAATCGTTAATATATTAATGTCTGTGATGCTGTGAGCACGGAGACTGTTGTGTAGACTGTAAGTATTTTAAATGTTAAACTTTTTAAAATGTTAAATATGAATTGTTTCGAATGCGAGTCGAGATGGCATTCTCAAGTGAAACGAGCCGGGGCTTGGACCCAGAAACGGTGTTCCTTATGTCACAACTTAACAAGCGGATAACGCGATCTTAGTTTGCCCCGCAGTTCGCAGAATCCTATCAGTCGGATTTATAGCAGGTGAATTCATCAGTTTCTCCCGAAATATATGCGTAAGTAAGTGGCTGGTGAACTGGAAGAATAATAGAGTAAACTTTATAGTTACTTAGGCCCATTATGTGTGTCTGATATGAATAAGTGTTGGCAAATTATATGTGAATGGATTGTTATTGCTGCTTCCACTGATGTCTGACATCAGTGTGTATTTTATAAACTCTAAATGTATTGTTTTACTGGTTCTTATGTGTATTAAAATGTCTGAAACCTTAAAAAAAAAAAAAAAAGAAACATTATGTGGCTGAAAACACTGCATAGCTGTGATATATGACAAGCGCTGAGCGTGTCCGTCTCACAGCCAAAGTGCAAAAGCACAGTTTGAATCTGCCAGTTATGTGACGTCACTGAATGTTTTAAATCCCAGATGTGGGACCGTACCACTCAAAAGGTTAAGGTTGAACCACTGTAGTCACATGAACTGTTTTAAAAATGTTTTGAGTACCTTTCTCTTGAGAAGTTCGGTGACATTGCTGGCAATAGAGGCCTCGCTGAGCCATCGGATTTCATCAAAAATATCTTTATTTGTGTTCTGAAGATGAACAAAGGTCTTACGGGTGTAGAACACGGTAACACTTTAGAATAATGGTCCGCCATTAATAAGTAACTATGCAGGAAGTAATGCAGGACTAATGAGTAGTACTACATTAACACTTCAGCTACTACTATTAACTAATATAGAAACAAGCGTAATATCAAATTTAGGACTAAGATAGTTCCTTATTAGCTAATCAGTAATTACAGAATGAGATTGCCATCATTAAGAACTAATAGGTAACTATGACAAATTATAAAGAATTACTCATTAATTACTAATCACAACATTAAAGTGTCTGAGATGTGAGCAAATGTCTTTTTTACTCTCAACAGGGTCATAAAATGCATCACTAATTACTCAAGTACCTAGTCATTCTTCAAGAACTACTAGTGATCAGGACCATTATTTTAAAGCGAAAAATATGTTTTTCACTTTAAAATAATGGTCCTGATCACTAGTAGTTCCTGCATAGGTAACACTCGAGTAATTAATGATTCATTTTATGACTATATTCAGAGTAAAAATAATGACTGATTACGTTTCAGACACACGCTAATGTTCTTTACAATTTGTCCGTTAGTTAATAGTTATTAATGATGGTAATCTCAATAGGTAATTACTGATTAGCTTATAAGGAACTATCTTCTAAATTTGATATTACGCTTGTTTCTATATTAGTTAATAGTAGTAGCTGAAGTGTTAATGTAGTACTACTCATTAGTCCTGCATTACTTCCTGCATAGTTACTTATTAATGACGGACCATTATTCTAAAGTGTTACCGTGTAACCAACTTTTTAGTTATCGCTATGGTGACCCATTAAACACTTCGGTGACCCATTAAACAAGTATGTAAACACATTGTTATATGCCATTGCAGATGCAGCTTCTGTGCCACCTTTGCACAGCTTTAGAAAGAAAGATGTGGTTCTCAGATGCAGCTGGAACACTAGTTATTGTGTCCAAAGCAGCAGCTGGAAGCAGTTCTTCGAAACACAGCATCCAGCCCGAGGCTTTCCACACTAAAACACAACACTAATGTTTCCCTTCATCCTCATGTCCTCACTTAACACATTCACCCCAGTATCTCAGCTCACCTGATGACTCATTGGTTTCAGAGCCATCAGGCCTTTAAGTCATTTATGAAAACAACATCTGTATTCAGGGTTGCAAAGGTCTCATACAGCACTCCAAAATCACTTTCAGGCCCCATATTCCTTCTGAGATGGTGACAACGCAGTTGATAAACAAACATTTTCCCCTCCAGACCTTTACCTTTATAATCTCATCCATTTACAATGTAATTTACAGCTAAATCTAGTTGGTGAAACAGTAATTGTTTTGTATTGGATTTTAATGAGTGCGAGGTGAACCCAGACACCTCTGTACGCTGTAACCGTCTCTTATGACAGACGACTGAAAGAGAGAGTTATCAGTGCACATTTCCATTTCACTGCCGATTCAAAGAGCACTATAAAGGGCACGAGCCGTGGCTGACGATACCAGTGTTCATGTCACTGTGTTATTAACTAGTTATCAAAGGCTTTTGCCTCACCTTTCCTGTGGATCAATGATGGTGCAATTAAAAGGTACTTTTCATGAAGCGATCTTAATTATAAGTGCTGCAGCTGAAGTCATAAACTCGCTCTTTGTAACTTTCCTCCTGTTCTCCTGTCACTCCAGGGTGAGCTTTCCTCCTTAAATTATTCATGAGTAGTAGCATGTTAGGATTATACTCGTTAAAAAGTAATGAGGTACCGCGATAATAAAAGGTTGTCTTGTATTGTTTTACTAAGTGTCTCTCACCAGCGGAGGTAGTTGCTCGCCTGCGGCTCTTATGAAAGGGATTTTGACTCTTGGCAGGGAAAGAAAGGAAAACCAAAAGAGTGCCGTGAAAACCCGAAACGTGCATCCCAACAGCTGCAGAGGCACACAGCTGTTGAAACAGAAAGGCTAAAAGCTGTCTTGAGCTGTTTGCCTTTTTTCTTCTTTGAACTGAGAGATGATCTGAGGAGCTTATGCAAAGGCCTGAGAAACTGATGGAAGCGCAGAACGTCTTTGCTTTTGCTATGAAGCGATTTGAGCACCGATCGTATGTGAAGTTGCTGGTGTTTGCTACCTTTCATGTGACCTGTCTTTTAGTGTACTGAGTTACTGTGGTTTCAACAGCAGGAACTTTGAAAGTAACAAAAAAATATGTTACCAAAAGGAATTGATAGTGCAAAATGTCTTTTTTCATTCCTGTCCATGGCACAGGGTTCCCAACTTCATATTTCACATCACCTTTAGTTGTATATATATGATATATGAGCAATATCACACTCATAGCCATGCGATATGGCTGTATATCAAGACGGCTATGAGTGTGATATTGCGTTTATACAGTTCGACGGCACAAGTGTGTGAATAAATAACGGAGTGTCTTTAAAAACCCTCTTTTGTGAGGAACTACTTCTTTCCACCACAGATTCAAATCTCAAGTTGACAGTTCAACAGTCGCTTGAGTCGCTTCATTGAAACTCACTGTAATATGTAGAGTATTATGAGATAGAGATAGAGAGTGTATTACCTGGATATAGCTGATATTCTTCAGGTCAATCTTATATTCATAATCACAAAATCAGTTTGAATGTCCGCTTGTCTTTGTCCTTTTAACATTTAAGACATTCCCATGACAGCTCTAGTCAATGCATTTGTCAGTTGCTTCTCGTACGATGTTGTTTAAAGTAAAAACAACGTCCTTGTTTCCTTGCTTCAATCCATTTCAATATTAAAGTCTTTGCAACCTGACTCATTCACTCTGTCTTTGCCGTCATCTAATGGCGTATTAATGTAACCTTCACTGAAGTCGAAATCACTAAGGGACTCTTTCTCAATACCAAAAAATACAGCATGTTATTTATATAAAATATTATTTATTAAACAATAATATTTAAATTAAAACAATAGCCATTATAACAGTATAAGAAGTAAAATAGGAAATAAACACAAGCAAACAGTTCAGTCAAACGTACAAAAGCAGCGCTCTAGTTAGTACAGGATTTAATTTCAATATACGTACATATAAAGTTATGAAACTTAATATAGCCCTTAGGCCAAATCAATTAGCTCTGAAACAAGTAATATTATATTAATAAGACCAAAGATTCCTGAAGGACTGGCTGAGATGAAACTGTTCTCTGCAGGTACATGAGCACTGAACGGTCGCTGATGGCCTGGAGCTCACATCTACAAAAACAAATTTTCAAATAGGTGCTATGTTTACATATAAATTGCATATCTCACCTAAAAAACTCTTAAAACTACATTCTGTTACAAAATAACAGTAGTATCTATAAAAATATGGTTTGCTTGTCCACCATGACACTCGCTGTGAGAATGCGTGATTCAAACGGTGAAATGGTTCCTGTGGTGATATTGGTAGAATATATATATATATATATATATATATATATATATATATATATATATACACACACAAATATATATACCGGGCCGGACGGTTCAGTCAAGAGCGATTTCTTTGTGCTTTTTCATTCAATTAACATTAAAACACATAGAGCAGGAATATTAGACTGTTGTCCCTTTAAGACATAATTCAAAGATCCAGTACACTGATTCTGATACACATGCGTTGTCTGTCTCGTTTTTCTCCTAAAGCCCGGGATACACTGCACGATTTTAGCAATTCTATAAGATCATCACAAATTACACTGTGTGACATGGATCTATTAAACTTGGGTATGACAAGCATGTAGACTGTACGATGATGACCATTGACTCGTGAGCTACGATGCAAGTTTCTATAGAAGAATAATATGTCATCAGCATGTGCTAGTGGTTACCAAAAAGAGCATGTTGAATCACACTTTGGCAGTTGTAGTTTGTATATGTGCTGAAAAAAAAGGAAGCGGCGAAAGAAGAAGGGAAAGGAGCTTGAGGTTAGCAGTTTCAAGTTTTAGTGCCACGTCGCCTTGAATTCATGTCGCATTTTTATTGGCTGGTCAGTAGACGTAGATCGTAGCAGCAGATACACTGTGCGTTAATCAGCATGATCAACGCTTCCTTTTTTCCCAGCGCACATAAAAACTACAACTGCCAAAGTGTGATTCAACATGGTTTTTTGTTTACCACTAGTGCATACTGATGACGTATTATTCTTCTATAGAAACTTGCATAGTAGCCTACGAGTCAACAGCTGTCATCATCGTACAGTCTACATGCATGTCGTACCCAAGTTTAATAAAGTGCAATGTATCCCGGGCTTAAGACATAACCTACTATGTTTGTTAGGATACTCACTATGGGCATTGTTGACATAAATTTTGGTTGAATGTGTCCGTTCAGGTGCAAGACTTGAAAGAGAATTTGTGCGAGAGTATTTGCGCAAATTCTCCTCACAGCGTGAGGTTTCTTTTTCACGTCTTACGAATGAATGTTTAAATTGGCAAGGTTTAAATGAGTTTAGTTTAAACACAGATAGCAACTGAAATGTTCAAGTCTCACCTGTGCTCGTGTGCTATCAACACCCGGGGAATGACGGCGTAAATGACTGGGCATAGAGCTTTCAGCACGTCATTGAACATTTGTTTACAAAGAGTGACTGTTTTGTCCATGTTCTTTTGATCATCACTGATCCAAAATAGCCTAAGCTGACAATTAAAAAGAAAAACATCAATACACAAATAAAATATATTGTTTAAGTTATTATTGCCTTTATTATTATTTTGGAATGAATGTAGAGATGCTTAAAACACTAACTTGATGAGATTGACATTTATTACAATACACTGTTCATGTAAAATTACAAAATAGAATTGTATTTGATTCATTCATTGATTCATAAATAATTAAAAAATGTGCCTCCTTATTTCACCACTGCACACCACTGATATATACATGATGTTGATTTTGCTAAACTATCCACTGTCAAATATAATGAAGGCAAAAAGCCAATGAGATAAATGTAATTCCAAGAACTTCTAAGATTTTATTCATTTTCATGCCTATTCTAAGCCTGAAAATCATACGTTTGAAATTTCCATACATAGGCTGTCCTCTTAGGTTGCATTTTCTTGCTTTCTGTGTGCCTTTGTTCCCTGTGTTCACACTTTTCATTTCCTGTCATGGGCTGTCCGAAATCACGGCCTTTAGGCTTAAATAGGGCACTATTTGAGGGGACAGCCACTTGTAGTGGTGTCCAAAACCATAGTGGACGTTATCGAGTGCACTTATTCGATCCCATAATGCAATGCAATAACGAGCGTACAGCCGATGTATGCTCAATGGCTAAAGAAGATGTCTCGCCAGAAGATGGTCATCCATCTATCCATCCATTTTCCAAACCGCTGGTCCAATGTGGGTACAGCATAATATCATACAGGTATAAATTCCTTTTCGATTAATAAATTGTTTAATTAAGGTTTATACGCACAGTTTCCATGACAGAGTTAAATCTTTTCATCTTACTACTAAAGCTGCCAGTTTGCTAAATTTCAAATTATTATCAAGCGGCAGCCCTTCCAGCACACTCAATGTCCGAATTTACTCACTCGTTTTCATTCACTCCCTCAAGTGGACTAATGTAGGGAATATTGAATGAGGGGGTGATTTCAAACATGGCTAACTATGGTTACTCGTTAGCTGATTAATTAGCCCCCACCAATGCCTTGTTTTCCTCCTCCTGTGTATTTATAGCCTATAAAAATAATTTTGTTGTTATCAGTTAATGTATTTAGTTTGATTTACCAATATTAAATAATATTTTTGACTGACTAAAATCAGTTAATTTAGATGTTACCATTTTAGGTCAAAGTATATTAGTATATATAGATATTATAAATATCTAAAAAGACATTCTCGAATTATCTTTTCATTAAATTGTTATGCTAATACTATAATTTGCAATGAATTGATGAATAACTGATTTTGTATTAAGTTAGAAAGTAAAATAATTTTCATACATTGTGGATTTATTTTATAAGGACCATTGACTGGAAAATGGTTAGAGAGAGGGAATAGAAGAATAGGTTCAGGACATAACCTAGGTCAGATTCAAGAAAGATTTCAGAAAGCAAGGTTAACTTACCATCACATGTACCTTGAACCCTCGGATAATTAACCCAAACCTTGCTTACTCGGGTATGCCGCATAACCCGCCTTGTGTTGAGACCAGCAGCATATGAAATTTCTACTTGGCGAATAGAGCTTTTAAAGTCTACAAGTCTAAAACAGACACTTTAATATTGAGTATTCTCTGGAACCAGAAATAATGATGTTATTTCTAGATAAAAAAAAAAAAAATCTTCAAAATTGTATCATTCCAAATTCCCCAACATTTTCCAAATGTGCCGTGACTCATCCATGATGGCTCTGTCTATTTTGAACATTTAATTTGACTCATCGGATGCTTTGCACATGTAAAATTGGGCACCAAGGAGCTTAGAGTAAATCTAGAGATGCTTCAATTATGAAATGCAAAAAAGTTTTTTTTGATGAAACTCACATCTGAGGTGCTGAAAAGTATGATTCAGTTTTCTTGTGGACACTTCACGTGTTTAAATGTCAGCGAGAGGCTCCGAGGCTGTTTGCGCGTAGTCAGTTTTGGCAGAATGCAGGATATTTTTAGGAGATGGAAGGTGCTCCCAAATGTCCCCCCTAACGAGTATTCAACACCTCACACACTAATTAAGTATTAATTACTCCCAGATGGTACACTTAACCCCCACTCTATTTCTGGTTCTCTGCGGATGACTAGGGAATACTGTGACGTAGGGGAATTTTCTCGTAATGCTAACCTCTTGCTGTGAAGGGATAACTATAGCAATCAAAAATAGATCGCTCCATTATCTCGCCTGATTAAATCCTGTAGCTGATTGCAAGTCTCTCCATTGTTGTGATATTATACACATTCTAGTTTATATCAGTTTGATTGTATGCAGGCATGACACTGATAATGATTTACTGATAATATTATAGCAGTAATATTATGATATTATTACTATCCTAATTTGATATCATTTTGAACTGATTTCATATTCTTATTGCCATTATCCTTTTATGAACCTGAAAATTACATTATAATAAATGCTTTTACCAGTAGTTTGATCTTAATGTTCTAAATAAATAAATAAATAAAAATAAAATAAAATAATCATCTTGCTGTCTTGTCCATAACAGCCTAAATTACAGATGACTCATTGTAATTTAGAAAACATTTCAGAAGTCTCATAAAATCGACATGGAATATAAAAAGTCTGGCTTGAAGCATTATCATCCATCCATCCACACACACACACACACACACACACACACACACACACACACACAAAGGGTGTTGGATGAGATATGCAATCAGATTAGAGTTAATACTGCTTTAGGATTTATGTATGAGCAATAATATTATTGATGCTTGCCTTAACTTGTTTGTCAACCCTCATAACTGACGCAAAAAAAAAAAAAAAAAAACACCCTAAAACAACTAAATTTAAAACCTGTGAAGCATAAATAATGACAGGTAATCATCCTTCATGTCTGAACATCATGGTTGTCCTTTCATTCTGAGTGTCTGATCAATGCTTTGGCTGAAAATAGATTCATCAAAACCCTCTCTTAATTAAGATCTTACAAGCGATGCTAGTTCATACTCACTGGCTCCTACTGTTTGTGCTTATTCAAATTTGTAATTAAAATTATATAGTGAGGCTAATTGGCTGGGGATGAATTTATAGATAGTGTGCACATTTAAAGCGCTGATGTACACTCTTTTGAGCGGTGTCTGTTTAGCTGCTCTGTTTCTTGAACCTACATGTGATGACAAGGCCACATGCAGAATAGTAGCCTATTGGAATAAAGGTGTAAAGTTAATGTAAAGTAAAGGCTGCATTCATATTCTTGGATTCATCAATCTACAGGAATACTGCTTACCACTAGGAAATTAAAACTGCACATTATAAAAAATAATGATTTTTTTATTGGATTTAGCAACATTATCAGTTGCGAATCAAGTTTCCCAAGCACTGTTTGTGTGATGCATGGAGTTGCTGCTTATATACAGCATTCCAAATCAGTCACTTGACAGTTTGGATTCCTTCTTGGAAAGTAGCTGCCTATATAGGCAGTAGACCACATTCCCTGTCCACATCCAAACCCACACATGCAGGCACACACACATGCAAACGCCAACATCTATACATGCACTTGCACTGCAAACTCCCAATGCTTCAGACCTGTCAACAGGGAGAGTGGAAACTGTTAGACGAGGTTCAATACAAGAAACAACAGGTTTAGACTAAGAGAGATCCCATAGCACAGGCAGGCTGGACACACAGTAATTGCCTTTGAGTGTCAGTAATGATGTGTGTCAGGTAGAGCTCAGACTGCAGTGCAGAGGAAATGGCTGGTGCAAGTCACATATATGATAGAGAGAAGAGGAAGAAAAAGACTAAAATGAAGCAAATGCAAATATTTAGTAGAAGTTTATAGGGCTGGACGATTATGACCTAAAATCAAAACCTCGGTTTATTGAATATTTTACCTTGATTACAATTAATGAACGATTATTTTGTTTCTGTTTTTTTCTTCACTTACAAGGTTTGTACTATAAATATGCTTGACTAATAAAGGTGGGATATTTTTTCCTAATGAACGAGTGATCTGACATAGTTCACTTTCAGCAGTTATTTTATCTATGGTTTATAACATTTCTTACAGATTTCTTCTCATTGTAAATCAGATAAAGATAAATTAAATTAGCACAGTCTATAATTCTCTAGTCTATAAAGTCTCTCTATTAATTGTGAAGCTGTGGGTTGTAAATAGTTACTTCAAAAGTAAAAAAATATATGCTATAATAAGTTTTAAGTTTCTAAGCTACTTTAGTGATAAATCACAGGACAGTTCCTCTCTGTGTGCACAATCTTCAGGTTTTATGCAGCTACTGCTTGTATGAATGTTCGTGCCACAACGCATGGTAGCTCGATATAATAATACACATCCGATCGTCTAATCGCTTGAATGTCCAAACTGGCAAACCGTAAAAACACATACTGACAACTGACAAAGTTTAGCTTAACCGCTCGCGCGCCGTCTCTGTGTGTTGACTCGGCGTTCACCTCCGTGTTGCTTCCATGCCGCTCACTGGACGGGGAGGAGTCACGTGGCTACACACGCGGTAGTATGTTTTTAAGGGGGACGTATTAACAGGATTAAAAAACGTCGGTTAGAGGTTCTGGATTTCGGTTTCGATTAATCGTCCAGCCCTAGAAGTTTATTTTGTTGACTTTTAGGAGAGCCAAGCATAGAATGCCTTCAAAGCTTAAAGACGTGAAAGTAAGCAACAAACTTTCTCAAATCATGGGGTTTTTAAATAGTGTGCATTAATTAAAATATTTAAATTTTGCGGCACATTAAAAATGATTTTATTCAATTATTATCCAAATCATTTTTTAATGTGATTTATTACATTACGCTTTCTTTCTTTTTTTATTTTAATTGTGGGCTTTTGTCATTATTTCAGTACAGCAGAGAAAGATGCTGAAAGATGAGCACCATAACTCAATCTGTCAGTACATGTGGACTAACCGCTAGGCTATGAACTCTCTCAGTGAGGATCACCTTCATCATCATCACTATCGTAAACAACACCACTTTTATCACCAACATCATAACACAGTCACCATTATGGTCATAATTGTCATCATCAGTATCATCACCACCACTATAATCACCATCATGAACAAAAAAACACTGGTATCACCACCACCATCACCACCATCATCAGCACCTAACCCCCAGTCGCTCCCTGGGCGCCACAGCAAAAATGGCTACACGTCACGTCACTTTCACTATCATCATAAGTGGCTATTGCACCGAATAGTTCTAGGAACTTAGTTATAGGAACTAGCCACTAGGATAGTTCCCCTGAAACTAATTTATCCCCCGGGCCATGTTCATGGTTACATTTGCACCGGGAATAGGCGTCTTTAAGCACTGCATTTACAAACACTAAAAACCAGTGAATGGAAGACGCCGTGATCGGAGCTGTGTTTGTTGTTTGTCATGAGAGATGGAATGTAAACACATAATCTATGCAACTGAAAGAGCAAAAAGTGGGGCTAAGAGACTAAATCTTCTTTGACAACTTCCAATATATCATCGAGGCGGAGAAAAGAACACAACCCTGCAGACAGCAGGTAAATGCTGTTATCGCTGTTTTCCACGTTCGTGAAGCAAATATGTATACATAGCTTTTTAAAAAAGCCGGGTGCCGGTGTTTGACATGCGTTTGATCAATCAACGTACACTCACGTCACTGATAGTTCCTATAGTGCTGGTTTAGACCCTACTCTGAAGTAGGAGCTAATTTAGTTCCACCAAAAGGAGTTCCTAGAAGTAAAAATGTGGTGCGAACACCGCAAAATCCGGGTACTTCAGCCAATAGTTTTAGGAACTATGAAAGCCCCTATATTCACTTTTATTACCATCATAATCACCACCACTGTTCATCATCATCATCACATGATCACCATCATCACCACTTTATATCATCATCATAATCATCATCATCACTGTTATCAATATCATCACATCATCATCATTATTATCATCACCAGTGAAAGATGAACATAATCCAAACTGCTGCATGACCAAATTTGAACTCCAATTATCCACATGAGCACCATGAATTAAGCATGTGGATTAACATCAAGGCAGTTTTCCTGTAACACTGATTTGAAAAGTAAGCTTTTCATTTCTTTTCTTCCCCACTAACACACTGAAAAACACTAAACTCTGTAGTACCAACGAAGCCTTTCACTCAGTGAAGTGTGATGTTGCTTCTTCTCCTTGATTTTCTCTCTCCCTTCCCTCCCTCTCCCCCTCCCCCTCTTCTCACTGCACGAGGAATGAACTCGCTCTGTGAGGAAAAGCAGCAGGTTAAGCTGGAGGCTCGCCTTGGGAAAGTGAAAGTATCCTCTCTTTGATGTGAGATTCCAATCCAGTCTATCTCTTTCTCTCTTTTTCCTCTGCCTTCCCTTTTGTATATTTCCTACATTCCATCTCTGATTTACTGTAATGTTATTCTTTGCTCACTGAGATTCCTGCTCCAAGATTATACTTGAAGTAGTTTTTTGTTTTAACAGATTTTTTTAAATGATATATATTCCAGTCTAGATAGATAGATAGATAGATTTAAATTATATTAAATAAATTTATCATAATACAGTATGTAGCACAAATCAAGATTGGCAACTGACTATGCTTTGAGACAATACTTCTGATGCCACGAAACAATGAAGATGAAGTTATAGATGAGAAGCCTAAAATTAGCTGCTGGAATGTTGGCCCTCCATTGTTCCAGTTCTGTCTGCAGCTGTCCACCACTTTCACAGACTGAAGGCAGCAAGCTGTCCCCGAGAAATAGACATTGTTCAATGTGTCAGTGAGTTTTCGCTGTCTGGTTTTTCAAGGCTTCAGATAATGGGATATGGATGGGACTATTGAAAAGCAGCTTAAAAGTGTTTTGTGTCTGGATGAGCACTGGGTAATTATACAATCTGTTTTATTAAACCCTTGTTAAAGATCTGGTGTTGTTTAATATGGACAGCTCAGTACGTGTTGTGTAGAATGTGTAATACAGCATTGTAATGAATAATGTACTACAGCAGTCACTGTAGCGACTGATGTGTTAATGTGGGTTTCAGTGTAGTGGAACAGCCTTGGGCCAGCTGTAGTGGGATAGTTGATTCCTACCTTATGGCCAATGACATCTAGGCTTTATTTGTGGATCTAGATTGATTTTTTTTCTCAGCTCTCCTCTTCAAAAAGCGTTAGATCTACTTTATAGTGTGTGTAGTGGTGTAAATTAAAGTGAAGACAATTTATGATTTTTATTTTTACAAAATTAAAGGATTAGTTCACTTTTAAATGAAAATTAGCCCAAGCTTACTCACACTCAAGCCATCCTAGGTGTATATGACTTTCTTCTTTCTGATGAATACAATCTGAGAAATATTAATAAATATTCTGACGAATCTGAGCTTTATAATGGCAGTGAATGGGACAAATGAGTATGGGCTGAAGAAAGTGCCTCCATCCACTTCCATCCATCATAAACATACTCCACACGGCTCCGGGGGGTTAATAAAGGCCTTCTGAAATGATGCGTTTGTGTAAAAAAAAAAAAAATCCATATTTAACAAGTTATGAAGTAAAATATCTAGCTTCCGCCAGACCGCCTTCCGTATTCAAGTTACGAAGAAAGTGTAAACTGCCGTCATGTCAGTTACACCTTTTCCGTAAGTTGAATAGGGAAGGCGTAGGACATAGCATAAGCTTTGTGAACTGCAAGAGTTTTACACTTTCTTTGTACATTGAATACAGAAGGCGGTCTGGCGGAAGCTACGTATTTTACTTCATAACTTGTTCGTTTTTTTACACAAATGCATCGCTTTGCTTCAGAAGGCCTTTGTTAAGGAAATGTAATTTAGCCAAATAAGAACTTTAATTTTAAATAAATGTTATTTTATAAGCAGCCTTTTTTATTTCTTTGTACAGTGGCTCAGGTCTTTGAGTCTGTGGCTCAAGTCTTTGAGTCAAACTTAAAATATAAAACCAAAGATTTTTTTGAGGTAATGTAATCTTGTTAAAACAGATTTTATAAAATTGGTATCGAAAAAGGTATCGTTCAGGAATTGGTATCGATATCGAACATTTTTGAATGATACCCAGCCCTACTCATTGGTCCCGTTCTCTGCCATTATAAAGTTTGGATGCGTCAGGATATTTATTAATATTTCTCAGATTATGTTCATCAGAAAGAATATGGAGTCATATACACCTAGGATGGCTTTAGGCTGAGTAAAGCTTAGGGTAATTTTCATTTGAAAGTGAACTAATCCTTTAAGTGTTACTTTTTTCATTCTTGCTGTCACCACTTCTGTCATCTTTTTCACTACCATCACCATTACTACTGTTATCGCCATCAACACTGTTATCACCATCATAATCACCACCACTGTTATTGTATCACAATATCACTATTATCACAAACATGATTAATATAGAATCATCATCATCATCACCACTGCTGTTCTCACATCAACATCCATGTTATCATCACCACTATTGTTATATCAATCAATACTACTTTTATCATTAACATCATCACATTATCATCATCACCACTGTTGTCACATCATCATAGTCATCATCATCATCACTGTCATCATCACTATAGTATCACATCATAATCAACACTGTTATGACAAACATCATCACATTGTCACCATGATCACCACTGTTGTTCATGATGTCATCAATAGCAGTTCATTACCATCATATTCTCCACCACTCTTATCACCATCATGTTCTATCATGAAAACCCCTTTGACCAGCTTCATCCTCACCAGTTATCATCACCATCACTACTGTAATCACCATCATCACCACTTTAAATCACCACAACAGTTATCAACAGCTTTATTTTCATCACCACCAATGCTATCATCATTATCATCACCACAACCAATATGACCATCATCATTACCGCTATTGCTACTACTTAATACTGCTATCACCAGCTTCATTTTTACCATCACCATCTTCATCATGGCAGACAGTGAGAAAAGCACAAATCATGTACAAACTTATAAAAAAGAACTGTTTAAAAGCAGAAAGACAGAAAACATTTCGCCCAGCAGGCTAAGACAATGCAGTGGCTGAGGAAGGCATCTTGGCCTCAGTATGAGTGCGCTGCCGCTCTCTCCACTCTCATTTGGATAAACATCTCCGCAGGGTAGAGGACAGCAGCGCCGGCGCTCATCCCCATCCCTCGCGCTCCTCCTGTCGCAATCAGGTTGCATGAGTATCAAACCCCCCTCAGCTCACAGCCATGTTAATGTAATTCCTTCCACCAATCCTCTCCACGGACAGCTCTGTGTGTTTATCCGTGTGTGTGGGTGTTTATATGTGTGAGTGATGGGGTGGGGGCAAGACTGTGTGTTTGGTTTTAAGTAATGTGACTTGTGCTAACAGACCTCGCTCTCTCTTTCTCTCTTTCATATAATTAAATTATGAACCCTGGGGTCTCACCATCTCCCATGACTCCAGTGACTGGAGCCCATGGGACACTGGCAGGGCCATGTCGCAGAAAAGTGTATATGTGGAGGGGGGCATAAATTCTCGCTCACTTGCCGCCGTGCTGGGCTGTCACCTCAGATCACTCACTGGCGTCTCCCGTGAGTCCATGTGCAACCAGCAACCTGACAACAAGCGCAAAATGTGCAGCTCAAGAGGTAAAGCTTGCTGAAACAGAAACAAGGCTGAAGACATTCTGCTGGAAAAGATGGGGGAGATTGGGTAAAAGAGGTGAAACATGGGCTCTGGAAATTGTTCTCTCTTGACTTCAGGAATTAAGGGGTGGGATATGGATTAAAAACCATACAGTTTAACCCTCTCATCATCACTTGATCCTGGAAAACCTTCCTCTATATTACTTTGCATAGACTAACATGTTTGGCTCATATAATCAAAAAATATGTGTTTTATATCCTAATATTATAGGAAAACATGCTGAAGTTTTTTTATAAACATTTTATAGTTCTTTAGAAAACCATCTAAATACTGGTACTTTAAACAACCCAGAAAGCAATATGCTGATCTAAAGAATGTATAATGTAAGATCAAGAACTTTTTAAACTCCACAGAACCGTATACAACAAACTCATAAACCCAACCCATACAATAAAAACTTTTCTCGATTATTATTATTATTTTTTTTGAAGAAGAAGAAGCTGGTGTAGTGAGTAGCGCTAACAATGGCAAGTCTTAGGTTTAATTCCCAGGAAATTAATGAACTATTACAATTTACAGTTGAGCTTGAAAGTTTACATATACCCCTTGCAGACTGCAAAAATTTTAATCGTTTTAAAAAAAAAATTATTATTATTTTTTATTTAGTACTGCCCTGAATAAGCTATTTCACATAACAGGTGTTCACATATTGTGCACAAGACCAAAAAAAAAAAAAAAAATAGCTGAAAAAATTGACTCAGTTCAAAAGTTTACACCCCCTTGATTCTTAATACTGTGTGGTTACCTGGATGATCCACAACTGGTTGTTTGTTTTGTGATGGTTGTTCATGAGTGCCTTGTTTGTTCTTAACAGTTAAACTGAGCTCTGTTCTTCAGAAAAATCCTTCAGGTCCTGCAGATTCTTCAGTTTTCCAGCATCTTCTGCATATTTGAACCCTTTCCAGCAGTGACTATATGATTTTGAGATCCATCTTTTCACACTGAGGACAACTAAGGGACTCAACCACATGTATTAAACAAGGTTCAAACATTCACTGATGCTCCAGAAGGAAACACGACGCATTAAGAGTCAGGGATGTAAACTTTTTGAATTGAATGTACTTTTTTTGTCTTCTGGGAAACATGTAAGTATCTTTTGTAGCTTCCAAAGGGCAGAACTAAATGAAAAAATATGTTCTTTTCAAACAAAATAAAAAATAAAAAAACTTGCACATCAAGGGTTTTCACCCCTGACTCCTAACGCATCGTGTTTCCTTCTGGAGCATCAGTGAATGTCTGCAGCTTTTGTAATAGTTTTATCTGAATAGTTTTTGTCTTGCCTGTGAAAAAAGATGGATCTCAAAATCATACAGTCATTGTTGGAAAGGGTTCAAATATGCGGAAAATGCTGGAAAACCAAAGAATTTGTAGAACCTGGAGGATTTTTCTGAAGAACAGAGCTCAGTTTAACTGCTCAGGACAAACAAGGGACTCATGAACAACCACCACAAAAACAAACAAACAGTCCTGGATCATCCAGGTAACCACACAGTATTAAGAATCAAGGGGATGTAAACTTTTGAACTGGGTCATTTTTATAAATTTAGCAATTTTTATTTTTATTTTTTGTCATGTGGACTATATGTGAACATCTGTTATGTGAAATAGCTTATTCAGGACAGTACTAAATAAAAAATAACATGCAATTTTTATGATCCTTCTTATTGTATTAAAACGATTAACATTTTTGCAGATTCTGCAAGGAGTATATTTAAACTTTCAAGCTCAACTGTATACTTTGTGTGCAATATAAGTGACTTAATAATAAACTTAGACGTTTAAAAAGGTTTCAAAAGGGTTTTTTGTAACAATGCCATAGAACAGGGGTTCTCAACCTTTTGCAAGCTGGGCCCCCCCAAAGCTGGTTCATTGCAGTTGGCTATTGTTATAATTGGCAGTAGCACCAGACTTCTAATGTGAGCTTGCAGCCATTATTATTATTATTATTATTATTATTATGAGTAGTAGTAGGCCTATCATCATTACTAGGCTATTGCTATATAATTATATGAGGTTACATGCTTTATTATTATTATTATCATCATCATCAGTAGGCCTATTATCATTACTAGGCTATTGCTATTATTGGGAATTGGCACCAGACCTCTGATAATAATTATTGTATTTATTATTGTTAAAATTAAATAAAATTAATTCGGATGGTTCGATTTTCTGCATTTTTCGCATCCGTAGCAAATATTTTGAGGGGTGTTTTTGACAATTGAGAGCCACCAAATGACGAATATGAAAAAACGAATACGACAGTTTCGGACTCAGTCAGGGTGCAAGGACCTTAAACTTTTGAGGCTTGCGCAGCTTCTCGAGGAGGAATCAAACAAATGAGCGCCGTTTTCTAAAGTCTATCAGCGCAGCACACACAAATAAACTAAATTGACATACTGCAGTTAAATTTCAAAATGCGGTGTTTTTATATTTATAACACGTGAATACAGTTCAGCAACATACATCACACGACCTGACGACCAAGATAGCTGACAATTGACCTTCACTTAATTTACCATCACCTCGCGATTGAAAATGTGACACTGATATGACAGTTCAACAAACAAGTTAATAATATTAAGTCACTTACATTTTAGACGAAATAATGACTGTTTTGGTCTATTTTAGCAGCGAAAATAGATCCGATGAATCCAAACAAAGATCACAACATAGAGCATCTCACAGCAACACTCAATCGTGTTTTGAATGATTCAGTGTTTTGAACAAATCGTTTGAGTCGAAGATGTAATGACCCATTCACAAACATCTGTCTCATTCTTGATGAATCGGCCGTTTGAACGAATCGTGAATAAACGACTCAATGACTCGCTTAATAAAACCGCTTATCACCTGCATTTGCGCTCACTATCGACAAACCAATCAAATTTGTTCAAAACTTTTTTTTTTTTTTTTTTTTTAAATCAGTCCAAACACATTTTAATTTTTATTCAGGAGTTATGTATATACAAAACTATAACTTTTTATGACAACAGTTCCTCGATGCACACTTTTTTCGACCATCTTCCCGACAGTCAAAGCGGCATTACGTCACGAAAGTGCGGACTCGTAGGAAGACTGCGAGTGTTTAGGATGCCATTTGGGACAGGGCCTTAGTCTACTATCCCAATCCCTAACACCTAAGCTAACAGTCTACTAAAACTCTAATGAGTTAGTTGACATGTAGTTGCAAATTAATAAGAGTTAGCTGACATGTAGTCGCAAAGTTAGTTGTAGTTAGTAGAATGTCTAAAGTGGATATTAGACCTTAGCCTGTTAGTGTTCCACTGTACCGCCCGCAGTACACATCGCCTCCCTTTCAAAAGAGACCAAATCCATGCATATACTCCAAATGGTTCAAGAACAGCATGCAATTTAATTTGGGTATGCCTTTTTTAGGTGTTTTAGGCAAATTTTACAGGAATGCTAAGGGGTTAGTGTAACCAGTGTGTTTGATTAGGGATGGAGGACGGTTTTAAACTCTGCAGGACGGTAAACCTCAAGCTAGAATTACTTACCCTTAAGGCTAAAGATGAGACAGTGTAAAAAGTACAAGGAATTTAGGTTCCTAATTTGTAGGACACTTTGCGACACATCATACTTGCAACATAGACGGGATAAGAAGTATGGATGGATAAGTCTAGATAATATAAAAAGTGACATGAAATTATTTTTTGCAAATCATTCCCACCCTTGCCTATTTAAGAGTTAAACACACTTCTTTTAGCATTTGATCAACTAATGATGGAAAAAATCCTATTACTTTTTCATGGATCAAGTTCAAAGAATGCAGACAACATCATATAAATGCAGAACTAGAGTGCATGATGTAAGATGCCATAATTAATACGCGTCAAAGATACATGCATATTTTAAACCTTAAAGCCGGCATCAGCATAATACCCTGCATGACAAATGAGCACATGCAACATAATGAAGCAACATTTAAGATCATAACAGTCCATATCAGTAAGACCCAACAGCTTCTCCAGCAGGTGAAAAGAAAGTCTAATTGTGTCCGTATAAAGCAGACATGAGCAGGAGAACAAAGGTATGAAAAAAAAGTAGTGCACTCTGTAATTTCTCCTGACATTGTTCCCTCACAAACATGAATAAGGCAATTGAACTCAGGCCTCTAATCTCATACATATTGAGTAACAAGCGCTCTCCGCAGATGCATGTAATTGATGCAGCGATTACGGTAGTTCAGCTGCCCTCGCCTGCACCGCTGAAGCGGAACCGACAGTAGGCTGGGGGAGAGGTTCTGGACGCTTACTGACGGCTCATAAACACGAGTCTTTCTGTGATGGCATGATAGAGGACAAGTTACAATGAAACTCAAGTATGTGTGCTTTTGTGTTAAATCAATAAAACATGTACGTCTTCCCCTCAAGCTCTACAGAATTACTCCTGGAAAGGATGAAAATTTCAGGGTTTCCATTCCCTTCAGTCATGTTGAACATTGTGGTGCCAGAATCTGGAGCTTTTTACTTGAAAAATACCTGTGGGTGACTTATTTCAAGCAAGGTGTGTGCTTTGAAGAGCAAAAGAATAATGGAGCCCATTGAGTTTGTGTTTGGAGGAATGTAATGTGACTGATGATCTTGTGTAGAGCATTCCGACACCGAGTCAATATTGCGCTCCTGTTTCCGTGCTTTGGAGTAGTTACCTCTGGGTTTCCACGGCAACTAAGCGCAAAGGACAGGGAGATGAGACGGGCTTTAGTGAGCCAGTCCCTCAGGACAAAAGGTTCACACAAGAAATGTCTTCATTCCACCCTGACTGCTTTCCATTCAGTCAGTCAAGGAATGGAGAGAGCTGCGAGTGTCAGAATGTAATTCGGCCAAATGTAGATCGTTTTTTTGATCGTCGTCTAACAGAGGTTAAAGTTAGCACTACGCTTTGAAGTCAAATCAAGTCACTAATGATAAAAGGCTCAACATACTTCCTCTGGCTAGAAAACACAGAGACGTCAAAGAATAAAGGCTCGATGGCAACTTTTTAACAAACAACATAATTAATTTGTACAAAGGCACGTTTGCTGTGTTCCTAGCAATCAAGTTATGGTGATTTTTCTAGAGAGGCCACTGCCCCTAAGGTCCAAGCATATTAATTGGGTTATCCTTTGGGTCATATCAGTGCAGAGCATCATTATCGTGCCTGAGAAGAAGAGGAGCTGTGAGCTAAGATAAACATTAACCCCAATCGCTGGCCCAGCACTAAACTAGATACTACTCTTTACCAATTAAACCATCGCAATATATGAGGACACAGCAAGACTATGGAGGTGGTAAGAATGAGAGGTTGGATGTCATTGACAGCTCTTGGTCTATACTATAAATGTCACAGGGATTGTAATCAGATGTAACATGTTGAATGTGTACATACTGAAACCTGTACCTGCTTCTACACTGTAAAATATGTTCTGTTGTGAAGTGAAAAAAACATTTTATGTTGCGTCTTGCCATTTTCGCGACACTTTCAAAGAAATGTGCACTAAAAGTGTTTTCAGTTTTATCTGAAATAGATGAACATGAATCTGTCAACGTTTTATTACATTGGTTGTTATGCATCGTAGCAAATTCAAAATGAAATGTCAGTGGCGCTAAAAGGTTTACGCTCTATTGCGTTTGAAAATAATGTATCACTTACACTAAACCTTAAACCTAACCGATAGTGTTAACAAAGGCCCTGTTTACACCTGGTATTAAGATGCATTTTGGTTGATCAGATCACAAGTTGACGACACTAAATACAGGTGCAAACAGGGTCTAAAACTTTTTGAGCTTGTCCACTTTCAACCACTTCCAGAGATAGACGAAAACGCATCAGATTGCTTTCGTAGTGTAGACGCTCATGTGATCGAATGCGTTCGAACCATAGACTGTAAAAAAGATGGACGACGCACCTTCACTCTGTTCACTTGTAGTAAGTGAAGTTGCCAGTGTGCCAATATGACACTGACATCTTGAGTCTCGAGTCTGCGCATAGTGAACTTGAAGCTTGAGTCTGCAAAGTAGTGAGCGCAAAGTGGAGCCGTGATATCAAGGTCCCGCCCACACTCCTGCAGAATTGGTTAATAAAGCAGAACAACTCATTATGTCGGTGTGAAATAAACGGTTCTGGAAATGTAGAAATTAAAGTTAAAGCTCCAATCTCCTCTCGAAGATCCAGAAAAAAGTTTGTTGGTGCTTCAGTGACTAAATTGCTCAGAGAAGCTGTCTATCTCAGCTGTCAATCATGACATCAAAACCCGAGTTTTTATAGCATCAAATAACTAACTATAAACAAACTTATTTAAAGAACAAACACTTAAACTAACATCAGCGTGATAAAAACTGCCTAAAATGATAGAAACCATCTTTGGAAAAAAAATATTTTGACATGTAATTTGACTGTTTAGTTTGTCTCATGTCCCTTTACATTACATTACATGGAGAGGGCGGGGTTTATGACCTATACTGCATCCAGCCACCTGGGGGCAATCGAAACGCTTTGGCTTCACTTTTCAGGACTCGTGTGGCACGCTTGGTTCAAACAGCCACAAAAGACTGCATACTCTCCGCCTACTGACTTAAAGCACAAACATTATGGGAAGCGCGCTTAACCAGACAGGATTTAAGCTTTGTCGGCTGAAGACCTAAGTTTGGTTTGAAGACGAGAAACATACTAAGCACAATGTTCTCTCACCATTCCTGATTTCTAACTCTTGTGGCTATCATAGCAGAAACGAAAGCTGCAGCACTCAGTATGTTTTTCCGCATCGATATATATATATATATTGCACAAACTTATTTTGTCCATCAGATTGAAAGATCTGAAAAAAGAAACTTGGTTGTTGTTGTTTATTTGTAAACAGGAATGTGTCTCCCTCATCTACTAGTCCAACTGACCAAAATGCATCTTAATACCAGGTGTAAACAGGGCCAAAAGCAAATGTCAGATTGAAACAGATTTGATGAAACAACCATGCCAAGCTTGCTTTTACTTGTCTTTGAGCTCTTTTAATGTGACTCATGTTTCACGGGACAGCTTTGCATCACAAGAGCAATCCTGTACCAGGTGAGCTACTGAACAAGTTTACTACATCAGACAAGCCACACATATGGACCTGGATATGTGATACAAATGTCAAAATTTAGTAGTTTACAAATCATGCACTATGGTAAAACAGTTTTGTGCAAGGAACCATGTGAAAATGAGTCGGTAACACAATAAGGTTTATTAGTTAACATTAGTTAACTACATTAGTTATCATGAACTAATAATGAACTGCACTTCTACAGTATGTATTAATCTTTGTTAATGTTAATTTCAACATTTACTAATACATTATTAAAATCTTGTTAAGATTAGTTAATGGACTGTGAACTAACATGAACAAACAATGAACAGCCGTATTTTCATTAACTAACGTTAATGAAGATTAGTAAATACAGTAACAAATGTATAGCTCATGGTTGGTTCATGTTAGTTAATACATTAACTAATGTTTAAATAAAGAACCTTATTGTAAAGTGTTACCAATAAGTCTTTAATGATCGATAATCTGCCTCTGTAATCATAAATTTGTGTGAAAAGAAATAAAAGTTGTTGCTGCTCATGTTCATTTCAACTGCAGTGAATTTCATGTATTGGTACGTGTTTTGAGTTTTGCAAAAAAAATGTAGAGGTATATCTTTTTCAATGAGCCTGTGTTGTGAATTACAGATATTTCTTATATTATTTACTATATATTTACAATATAGAGATAAAAATGACAACACGTTTTTCCTGTAGCTAGTAGTAGTTCATGGCGTAAGCAGCACCAGGTTTGATTCTCCGGGAGTTCATGAAGTAATAAAAATACAACATAGCCTTGAGGGTTTTGATTTTACAATACATTAATAATAATAATTTATAAATAGTAATAATTAATTTACAACATTTAATATTTTTAAGTCTCATTTTTGCCTACATAGGTGATATAAGAACAGGTGTTTTGCACCATTACTATTTTAGCACAACTGGACTGCTGTGTTAATCAGCATTTAAGAGTATGGCTATG